>JACXGI010000279.1:129667-157243 GCA_016801175.1 Esox masquinongy
GGGGTATCGCTGTGTTAGAACCGCTGTTAGGTGTGGACTATCGCTGTTAGAACCGCTGTAAGGTGTGGGGTATCGCTGTTAGAACCGCTGTTAGGTGTGGGGTATCGCTGTGTTAGACACGCTGTAAGGTGTGGGGTATCGCTGTTAGAACCGCTGTTAGGTGTGGGGTATTGCTGCGTTAGAACCGCTGTTAGGTGTGGGCTATCGCTGTTAGAACCGCTGTTAGATGTGGGGTATCGCTGTTAGAACCGCTGTTAGGTGTGGGCTATCGCTGCGTTAGAACCGCTGTTAGGTGTGGGCTATCGCTGCTTTAGAACCGCTGTTAGGTGTGGGCTATCGTCCGATTACCGCACACTCTTGTGCCCTACTGCCTGAACATGCTACCCTTGCCAACGTCATTCGTCATTCCCATCAGGTCTGTGTTTAGAGAACGAGACGGGTTTAAGTCCGGTGGAGACGGACACAGACAGCCACAGGCCTCTGATGAGTGACGAAGAAGAGGAGGACGAGGAGGGATCAGAGGAGGCGTGTGACGGAGGGTACTACTCGATCCAGCAGGGCAGCGTGGAGCCGGAGGAGACTCATAAAGCCATTGGGTTCTGCCAGGCCTTCAGTCTGCCTGGGGTGTTGCCTGTGAGTGGGACGTTCTCCTGTCTGTTCCCCCTGCCCTTTCAACACTCTGCTCCATGCTTCTTTCATACTGTACGTCTCAGCAATCTCACACACAATGTAACGTAAAAGGCCCCCTATCAACTTAGTCACAACATTGTATCGACTGTCACATAACTGGCATCCTAACATCTGTCTAATTATCCTATGATGTGACCGCTAACGATCTACAGTAATTCCAGTGCTTTCTGTTACGTTAGCTTCTGTTTCTGTTCAGGGCATTGGCGACTTCGGTAGTTGCGTTTAGTATCTTTCTCTTAATCTAATTTCTGTATCCAGCATCTAACAGAGATTTTACCTCAGGGTGTGTGAGATTCCTATCTCAGTAGATGGTGACAGCCTCTGCCCACCTTTTTTGATCTTAATCTCCTGTCTCTCCCCGTAGTATTCCTTGGCTTATGCGTGTCTGAAATTGGTCAACTACTCCTTCTTCTTCTGGCTACCATTCTACCTGAGTAGGAACTTTGGCTGGAAGGAGGCAGAGGCCGACCGGTTGTCAATATGGTACGACGTGGGAGGCATCATAGGTGAGAGGTGTTCAAAGGGAACAACGCAACATGTGTTCTTGAGTATCTACACCGAATCTTCCACTTTTAAGGGGATTTGTTTTTCATTATTGAGAAACGAAATGACGTTTCTAAAATACTAAACAGAAATCTCAGATCTGGATGAAGTCTCTGCATTTGATGTGCGTTTGATGTATTTAGGGTGATTACCTTTTAAGATATTTGCTAAGGAACGGAGTATACAATAAATGTAGTTAGGAGCTTGTGCTATAAAATCCACTTGTGCAACAACATATAAAATGAAAAAACGCTTTGTCCGGTTTGTTACAGTCCAGATATTTGTGAATGTTCATATCAAGGCCTGGGCTGATTGCACAGATTTCACTGTCTTTTTAGCTGGGAAGTTTATAAAGACAACATTTGACCTTTGGTTTGGATAGAGGTTCATAAAGACAAAACATTGAATTATTTAATTTGGATAGAATGGTAGTTTAAGAAGAGAAACATGGCATTATTTGATTTTGATAGGTGGTAGTTTTTGACAAAACATGGACATTCCAACACAAAGAGGTTTTGACACGTATTTTTTAAATGTCCACTGTTCACTTTTAAAACTAGCTGTATAGACTTTTATATGTAGAGGACATTGGAGTTGTTGACTTCAGTTTGAATGAGATAACAATGTCGCAGAGTCATTTATCTATGCTGGACAGGAAATTGTGTGTTTTACTTCAGAGTTTTCTTACAGTTGGTCTGCCTGTCTGTCTTAGGTGGTACGATCCAGGGCTTGATCTCAGACTGCATGGGGAAAAGAGCTCCAGTCCTGTTTGTCAGTCTGCTCCTTGCTATGGGTTCCCTAGTCGGGTACAGCCGTGAGTCCTCCTCCATTATCTTTTATCAGGTTTTTCAAGCCCATAATCTTGTGCTGCTGTGTTATTCGGTCCAACATTCAAGTTTATTGTGCTCCCATTTATTTTAGCTATACCGCTTTGTGTTGATGTTGAGGGGAAAAAATGGTCATTTCATGTTATGACAATTCTAGACCACCAAGGGGAGCCGTTGATGCAGAAACGACACAGGACATTTTGAACCGACTCCCTGTGTCGTGCACAACCCTGGAAAACACCTGATGAACCTTAGCTTGTCTCTCTTCAGACTCCCCTCCTGACCAGGTGGTGAACGCCGCTCTCCTGGCCGCCACGGGTTTCTTCATAGGAGGGCCATCCAACATGATCAGCTCAGCCATCTCCGCAGACCTGGGACGACAGGAGGCCCTCAGGGGAAGTCGGGAGGCTTTGGCTACTGTCACCGGCATAGTGGATGGGACCGGGAGCATAGGAGCCGCTGCAGGACAGGTGACGCTCTACAGACAGAAACCAAACACAAACACACCCCTTTGCTTTCCACTGACCTAATGTGGACTGTTTCTTTCCTCTTGTATTCCAGTACTTGGTATCCCTGATCGAGAGCAAACTAGGCTGGATGTGTGTGTTCTACTTCTTCATAGTCATGGTAAGGTCATCTATCTAACCCACAATGTGAGATAAACATCATTGCTCAAGTAGTGACTAAATATAGTTCTATAAGCTACTGGACTGTATGGTGTGTCTCAGATATGTAGTGCTGTTATTTGATAGCCCTACAGACGGGGCAGCATACTCTTCATATGTAGTGCTGTTATTTGATTGCCCTACAGACAGGGGGCAGCATACTCTTCATTTCGCCGCTGATCATAACAGAGATTCGCTCCATGTGGATGGACAGACAGGCACGAAGACGTCAGCTGTGAAGTGTGTCAAGAAGACTGCCACAAAGTCACCATTAAAGCTAAATCCCACCTATTCCTGCCACTCCATCTTAATATAACACTGCTAACCCTAGGCCTAACATTAAATTAGGACCAATAAGCCCCCTCCAAAAGTAAAAGATTTTTACAATATAGCCAATTTTGACTTTTTGACTGTGTTATCTAGTAGGAACCATGTAAAGCCTTCCAGCCGTGTTGTATTCATACTCCTTTCCTACAGACGGTCATTCTGTCAAGCAAGGGTCCGGTCCAGAAACAGAAACCCGTAATGCCCATGTCCCCTGATCCCTACGGTAGATATCATAGGCAGGTACACACAATACGGGGAAATCCATCATCCATTGAAGGCACTGTTGTGGTAGTACCAAATGGGTGATTTTCAGTATATCTACTCCTTTCAGATCTACAGGATGTCTACCTAACTGGGGTTTCTGGAACTGTCAGTCTTATTGTGGCTACTCAGAATGTACAGTATATATATGAATGTGTGTGCAATTGATGTATATATTTGATCTGAAACAAGTTTTTTTTCTAATGATACTACTTCAGCGCCTTTTTGAGTGGGGGCAGGGCCCTCTGTGTGTTTGTGGTCTGAAGCGAGACGTTCCAAGCAGTTAGGAATCATTCCAATTCCTTAACAGTTTACTGTATTATGATTTCATATGTAGAATGATTGAACTCCTCAGGTGCTCTAAGTTGGGAAAAGAGTCACAGAAAACATACACTCACTGAAGTCACTCACTCCTAGAATCTCGTACATGCGCCTGCTTGGTTGATATTCAGTCATTGCCTGTAGCACAAACTGTAGGTAATCAGTGGACATGGTACGTTTGCCAAAGTTTTGAATGTATGTATACTTTCTATCGTTTTAAATGTCTGCAGCCGTTAGGTTTGCAAAGTTCCAGGAACTTTCAATAAATTCACTGGTTTATCCAAAATCCCACTTGAAGGATGACTAGAATTAGGAGAGAAATCTGCAATCCTCCAAGCCTTCTTTTCCTTTGGGATGTATTATATTCTTTTGATTGCACGCCTGTGAAAGTCTTCAAGCAGTTTTTATTTTTTTAAGCTGGGGTGTCAAACATCCTTTTTGATTTCGTCTAATCCTGCTTGCGGGTGGTTTTAGTAAAAAATTCCTACAAGAACACTAAGCTTCTATCCATGTGTGTCATGTCTTCTCAACATAATTTAGTTTACAGATTCTGTTAACGTGGTACAATGGTGTTTTTTACTGTGGTACTGAAGGACAATGTAAAGCAATTAGACTGGGATCAGTTGTTAAATTACTGTACCAAAGCAACAAGTGCATTTTAGCTGGTCTAATACCTCCTACATTGATGAAGTGGAATGTCTTTATTTTATCGTTGTCGAATGTATGTTCTGAATCTGTGGTAAATGTTTTTCTTCCATATGTGCACTTTAAATTAATGTTTTAGCAAGAATGTTGTGTTCTATAAATTTTTCAATAAACACAAATTAACTTTTTGTAAAGTTAGGTGGCAAAAACATTGTCCTTTAGTGGTCAGGGGGGTGCAAGTAACCACCTTTCTTGAAATCTCAGCAATGAACCTAGCGTTCATGAACAATAAATTAGTGTATTTGGCAGAAAGATTTATATCCTCTTAAAATTGACAAAAACTAGGACAATTGTTACGGGAGCTCACCTCTGCCTTGGTCTCATTTCGACCATAAGCCCAATTGTACCCATTCCTGTGGGTAACTTTGTCAGAGCAAAGTGTTTGCGTTTCATGTGCAGCCTGTACCAAAATGTATGCACTCTACTGTAAGTCGCTCTGGATAAGAACCTTTGCTAAAAGACTTAAATATCCTGTGGCAGATAACTTCTGCTCAGCCTGCTCAATCTTGGTACTGAGCAATGGAAATAAAGAAGTAATCCACCCAAAATGACACATTACTATGATCTACTTAGAAAATAATTCTAATCTGACAATATATGTTGTGAAATGTCTCTGCATTTCATAAGATAGCAACAAATGTGAAATTGGTTGAATAGTTCTATTGATACTCTGACTACAAAACCCACACTGGGATGATCTCTAGACAGGCTCTGGCTGACAAAAGTTAAAATAAGTTAGATTTGTACCTACCTAGTTAGTTCGTTGGGAAACATCAATGCCAATATCAGTATGTACTTTCAGGATTTTAAAACTAAATATGTACTTAGTCATGAAGACATTGACAGATGAATGTGTTCAGGACAATATGCTGATACCATCTATTAGCTGATTTGGTGATCTGGAGTGCAGATAATCGTTTTGAAAGTGTTATAAAATGTCTGTTATCCTTGATTTCCATTTCCAAGAACCCAGTGTGATGAGTTACACCATGAGTGTCAGATTTCAGATGGATTAGTTAATTCAGAAGATAAATCATGGTGAAACAATATAGGTTTTCCTAAATTTAATGATTTGTGTTTTTGGGGTGGATTACGACTTTTAGACACCAAGGTGCCTTCAAAGCGGACAATCTGCAGTTTTAACCATATTCTGGGTTTTTCATTGTTTCAGCTAACCCCTTAAAAGGGAAAAATTAGGACCTAGTATATATGTAGAATTAGTGGGATTAATCTGTAGAATTCAAGAAAGCCTGACATTATCTAGCTGTTCACACAGAAAATCTTAAGTGGCAGATAATAAGTTGAGACCAATATAAACTACTGTTTTATGAGTTTTATATAATTTATTTACATATTTACTAAAACTCACTGTAACAAATTAACCAAATCAAAGACAACAGTGCACCAAAAACAGTCAATAAATGTTTTACAAAAACTTGAACAAATAAACCATTCTTAAATTTATTTTCTAATTATAACCAAACCAAATGTTATATGCTGTTCCCATTTGGTAATTATATAATTGCATACATTAACCATTATCTTATTATCATAAATTGGATATGAGGATATTAACCATTCATGCATATCAGGCATTCAAATTCTATTTTTGAAATACGTGATGGAATTAGAAATACAATCATTTTGGCACTTTGGGACGCTTTGGGATACTTTACTATTGGCTACAGGGACGCAGGACTGAACAGTGCATTAGCTGAATGCAGATTATTTATCATACATTTTTACAATCTGTTGTTGTAATACCAAGTCAATGCCTAATATCTATAATTTTCTGTGTGACCCATACTATTTCTGCCAGCAATGTCCCCCAGTTCAGCAGTGAGAGAGGCTCTATAAAACCCTTGGAAATACTGAATTATGTTGTCAATAATGTTTATGTAGTGCAAAGACAGTTCAACAATTACACATGATCAGTTAGTTATACCGAAAGGGCATTTAAAATTATTTCCCTACAAAAACAATATCCATTGTCAAAAATAAGTTAATACAATTTTAAAGTTTTGTTTTGAACACGCTAAGACAGGCATATAAAATCACACTTGCACATACGTATACTCAAATCCACATATACAAACACAAAAAACAAGGAAAAACTCAAAGTATTATTAAATTATAACGGATAATGTTTTCCATTTGTGAGGTGAAGTGTGTGTAAACTGAAGTTAAAAAAACATTCTGTTGAACATTAGTGAAATATAGGGATAAACAAAGGACTAATCTAAAATCTGTGCAGACGTGGAGGCTGTTGGCAAGCCAAGAGGGGTTACACGATGTCTATGGTTACAGACAAAGCCTCTAGAAAATAGGCCACTTGTCTTGCTATAGAACTACTTTGATTCAGAGTCTTAGACATCTTTCTGAGACTGTCTATTAATAACGTCCCTGACCCCTATCCTTCCTTCTGTCTAGTTCTGGGAAACCAGTCAAAGCAAAGAAAGCCAGAGAAGTAGAGATAACAAACCCAGGATTCCCAGAGGCCTTTAGTTTCCTCTGTCCAGCAGCTCTGTGCAGGAATGGGCCTCCCTCTCTGACACACTGACTCTTTTACCTAAAGTGTAACTAAAGCCTGACCACTGAACCGGCTATCCCACAGTTCTCTCCTCCTTTAGTTTCCATAACAAATGTGTTAGAATTGTCTTTTTCCCTTCATATCGCTCAATGAGGTAGGCAATCCCGATTTTGGCGGTTGGCTTAAACATGACACGTAGGCAATCCTTGTAGGACTGACAGATCCGCCACATGTACAGTATTGTGATATTATTATGGAGAGCAAATGGCATAAGGTTTCCAATGTCGGACCAACATACACATCGGTGATACTGGTAATGTATTTCTTAGGTCAGTGTTTCTCAACCCTGCTCCTGGATGCCCTCCAGCCCTGCGTGTTTTAGATCTCCCTGCCCTAGCATACCTGATGTAGCTCATGAAGGACTTGATAATGAGCTGATCATTTGAATCAGGTGTGACAGAGCAGGGAGAGATCTAAAACATGCAGGGCAGGGGGGTGCCCAGGAGCAGGGTTGAGAAGCACTGTCTTAGATGTATTTGAGCATTCTTAAGGCATATGGTTTCTGTGGTTAAGTCTCTTGAATTAAGCCACCCTTACCAATAGTTTTTTCTTGTTTTTTTCAAATGAGCTATTCCTCTTTGGTCAAAACACGCAGCTAAACATTCAAACTCATACAACTGAACAGCAAATTAAATTTGTTGCAAGTCAGTTCAAAAGAACCCTAAAAAGAACCCTTTAGGGGCAGAACAGAGAATGTTCAGCTGGCCTTAAGTTTTTATACTATTTCAGAACTGCAACACCATAATAACCTCTAAACAATGTCAACGCTACCTTTCCTTCATAAAGAGCTGTGTTCACAACCTAGAAGCTTTTATACAGAGAAAAGAGTAGAAAATGCTACATTGTTAAAAGGATTGAGCTAACAAAACAAGCATATCGTTATGTTACCAAAAAGCTTCCAAGAATGATATACTATCATATGAATGCAAATTCTGCAAACATGGTGGTGCCAATGGTAGTGTACATCAGCCACGTTAACACATTTTAAGTATCTACTATCAATTACTAAGGATAATATTTGAAAGGATTGTATTAAGAAAATATTATTACTCAAAAACATATCATTATTACTAAAATACCCAAACTCCATCATTGACCTTTGCACCCTAGGTTAATCCTGGCCAATTTGCCAAATTGAACTGAGGTCATGTTTTGACCCCAGGGCCTTTTACTCGTGTGGCTGGTGAAATTGAAGACTATGTGTGGAATGAGGCCAGGAATAGCTGATCTAATCTAATCCAAACTCCTGAGAGAGGTTGTCAGAGAGTGGGCCAAGGTGGTTGACAGTTAAGAAATACTACATCATGCGGACTGTTGGAACAAGTCTCTCACAACAAAGCCAATGAAGTTTTTTTTCCTGAACAGTGCATTTGAATTATTTCACATTATAATCAAAAGCTTAGAAAAAAACAACCACTTAAAAAATATAGATTAAATCCAGTATGTACATCAATATACATTCATATCCACTGTTTTACTCTGAGTGGACATTAGTGAGCTTCCTTGGGTGGAAAATGAACAGTTTGTCAGGAGTGTTTAAGCCCGTTAATGTAGGTATGCGCTTTTCGACAGTCAAGAGTTGCTACAGAATATAATATATATATTCATTTCTATGAGGTGATTGGCAAACCGAGCTAGTCCGCTAAGCGGTGCTCTTCCTTGGGATTTGTTTATCGTTTTTTCTTCATGGCTCTCATCTTCTTCACAGCAAAGAATTCTGTGAATCACCAGCAGAGAGGGAAGAGAGGGGTTAGAGCATTCCAGGGACTGTGAACAGTCAGAGAACTAATTTCTGTGTTCCAAATGGAACCACATTAATACACTATTGTTGGCCAGGACCTGTAGGGGCTGAGGTAAAAACTATAAAGGTTTAGGGTGCAATTTGGAAGATACTAAACAAAAGCTTAAAACAAGATTAAATTGAAAACAGCATAGGTAACACAGTGTTGTTGTAAGTTCCTAACATTTTTCGCATACAGCGCTTTTGGAAGCGCACTGAGGTATTTCTAGCATTCAGTTAGCGAGGGTCTTACATTTTCCCTTGTTGGTTTTCCACATAAACAAATAAACTGTTTAATTGAACACCCTGAGGCATGATAGTTGCAATAAAAATATATATAAACATTCTAATGAAAGTTAGCCTCCGGACCCACTCTATTTAGGTCATGCATTTTGGAGACTACAAGTCTGACAGTCTGCACACTTTTTGCATACTTTTTTTTCTTATTTCGGAGGCCAAAATAAGGAAAAGTTCCCAGTTCCCAGTTCTTTGACACTGACCTGTAATAGCGGCCTGTCTCCGTTTGACTGCGCCTGACCTCTGCCTGGCTGTTTTCTTCTCCAGCCTCTGAATCCTATAGCTCTCCCTGGTGGTGACCTCCAGGTATTCCTCTCCAGAACTGGATGACCCCGGGGACGCTGGCCACGCCGGCATTATCTTTTCCCTCTCGGCCCTCCCTTCGGCGATGCTCATCACAGGCTTCCTCGCCACGCAGCTGCGGTAGAACAATGGCACATCCTGGCACTTCACCTCCTCCCACTCCACTGTGGAGCCTTGGGTAGGCCGGTCGGCGGTGAAGTCGAAGTCCCATCGCTTGCTGGCTGACTCCACGCTCATACACAGGAGCCTATGGAAGTCTTGTTGCAGCTGCTCATGGTCCACAGGCCCAAACAGGTTCCTCCTCACCGGGCCCCAGGCTCTTCTCGTGAGCGCTTCCACACTTCCAGATACTAGCATGACCGCCTCAGTTGATGGTGATGATGTCATCTTAATGTCCCTGAGAAACGAGGGTAGAGGGAAGAGGTGAGTTGCCAGGCTTTTCTGTGGCCCAGGTTATTATTCAGTGCTAGTCCCTTTTGGGACATTGTTGATTTTAAGTAATCAAACATACATGTTACCTAAATTACATCGTAATTACCCATAAGAGACTTAGACACTAAATAAATCATCAACATCTATAGAATCAGTAGAGAGGAACACCAGAAATGGGTAAAAGAAGCACCTTCACCTGCTCTTGTATTTGTATTGGCTGCCAGAAGTGAGGGGTCAAGACGAAACATGGCACAGACCAGGAAACTTATGGAGAATGTTTCACCTCGTGAGAATATAATGTGCTCTGCTAGTCACCAATGTAATTAGAATAACAGGCTACATTCTGAATTTTCACGTTTTTGTAGTTATTTTATATTTAGTGAAGCTTAGCGGCCATTCTACCCACTAACGAAACACTCCCTCTCTCTAACTCATCTGTTTAATAATAGGTCTGCGGTCACTTAAATGCACAAAATAAAAACAATTATAAGCTAAAACAATGTCTAAATCTATATTATTACAACTTTAATACTATATATACATTTAATAGTCACAAGTAGAGGTCGGAATATTTAAAAAACGAAATACCTGTTCAAGTAAGAGTTGGGTCAGAGTTGCCTTACAGAGTCTGTACGTGGTCTTGGAACTTCTCTAACGTTCCCTTTCCGGACCTTTCTTATCAAACGTCTACTCTAGATGGTATTTTTTACCTCCTCGAAATACAGTTTTACCCGCCAGAGTTTAACAGTAATCCGCTATCAGCATCAGTGAATGTGAAGGAACGCAGTAAAGGTGCGTCACGCAGACATTGAATAATCTCTGTGCATTTGCTTAGCCTATCTAACAAATCGTTATTCTGTGGGATTGAGCAAACATTCGCGTCTGGGATGCAGCTATAAAATGTCTGCATTAAAGATTTACGACCCTAATACAAAAAATACACTTGTGAATAATAGAAAAACTATTTTGAAGCAAGTCATTACTTCACAATGTGAAAAACACTGGTGGCAAAACAAGGGCGGGGGCCAGGGGTGTCGGATGGCGGGGTCTACTTAATTTGGCATTGCGCAATGGCCTGTCAACTACTAGGCTACAGGCTAAAATTGGGTTTAGTTTTTTACAAAACATTCGCGAATCAGTAAATACATTTGTAATGACATGCGAAACATCGAAATGTTTACAGAATATAGCCTATAGCTTTTTATGGTTGTGAATGACATGGTTGGGAAATTCCGTCAACATTTACAACTCTCCTCGAACTCGAAGTGAATGTTGTTTGCGTCGAAAAAGTGGGCGCGGTAAGCATATCAAATTACTACTCGCGTAGTCTCCAGATCCATACTAATGTCCACAACCTACGGAATTTACCGAAATATGCGATACAATGTAAAACTTTTTGAAAGGCTGTCAAACTTCCAAAGCATAGCACTCAAGTTCCTTGTCAATAAATGTTACAATAAAATCGCAAACCCAATAAGTCAGATAACACAGCAGATCTGGCAAAAGCACCGCTAGTGCTCACTGTATGTGGGTGAATAAGATGAGACAGAAAAACACAACCAATTAAAATGAAAACATGGCACTGCTTTGCCTATGATTTGTCTTAAACATTTACGTTTGCGCTAACAATTAGTATACTACGTTACACATTTTTCTCCAGTGTTCTTATCAAAGGTTGCAAGATGAAATTGAAAGATGAAAAATAAAAGTGCGCAGTTAAAGTATAACTGCTATTAGAAGAAGAAAACAAAACGTGTGAACATAGCGAATATGACTCTTGTCTTACCATCAGTGTCCAATTATGCACTCGAATCTGAAATGTTGCTATTCCTAATTTCGACTCAAAATTGCACTCTTCGCTCTCGCTTGACTGCCCAGGGTAAACTAAAATTCCTTTGAAAGCTCCGGGTCATTATTGCGCTCCCACGTCCCCTCGTTTGTTATGGACCTACAAAACAGTGGGACGTCCCACGACCACAGAATAATTCATCACAAGATAAAGATCAAAACAATCCGAACTGGACCATCCCCAAGGAAAACAATCCATATATAGGTCTAATCAGTCGCTTCCAAACGTCTTCAAATCAACGTAATCCAAATACGCGCATGATGTTGAAAGTGCGCATCCGATTGGAATAGACAGAATTAATAATGCAACATTTCATTTATTCCAAATATTATTGTCAAATGCTATAATGATGAAATCAACGAAAACAATCGATTAGTGTTCAATATATTTCTTACCTTGTTCTTATGAAAATAACGTTTTTTAAGTTTAGTTGAAAGATTCGCGCGCAGCTACTTGTTGCACTGTGCCAGAGTTCTCCCTCTGACTGCAAGATCTAGGTCAAATATCTTGGCACAGGGGAGCCATTTCCCCTTCTGTCTTGAATGTGACACACATTCTCGTGTTGGCCTTGCATCACGTTTTGCCAGAGCTCAGTTCCAAGAACTCGAGTCACGTTGAGTTTCAACGTGAGCTCAACCTTCTACTCCATTTTACAGTTTCTCCCGCTTTTAATGTACGCACAGTCCAGTCTTGCTTTGACCTACATTTGTTGAACAACAAATGTAAACAAAATTAGGACAGGTTTAATATGAAAGATTAGGTCCTGTTAAATGTAGTCCTTAAGAGGAATTATATTAATTAATAGTGTAGTTTTCTTCAAATATTAAAAGAAAAAAGTACATACACTTAATACTTGTACATTTTCTTCCCTCTATTTGCGCTTCTGGTTAGACGCAAACTGCATTTCGTTGTACTTTACTTGTACTTGTTCAGTGACAATAAAGTTGAATCTAATCTAAAAAATACTTATTTTTATTTATGATGTATGTGTTCAGTCTGGTCTCTAGCAGAAAAATACGTGATGCCAATGGTATGGCTATTTAATAATTAAGTGGAAGATTTGTGATTAATTTAATGATAACATTTGCAACTTTGTTTTAGTAGGTTACTTTAGCCTATAATAAAAAAATATTATTTAAAACATTTACATTGTCTCCTAAATATGATACGTCTGCCTACTTTAGATGTACATAACTAAATTAATGTATTCCGTTACTGTCCAACATAGTAATAGATTTTTTTTAACTTACATCACTGTCCAATAATTTTTACTATTTCCAGATGAAATGCATAATATGCGATTCACGGTTAAACTGACAATGTGATGCTAACAGTCCTATTGTAAAATATTTTACAAGTTTATGATGTAGCTCTTGAAGTAATCTCTCCTTGTCTGTATTTTTATTAGTACATCTCTTTTCTGATAGTTCCTTTTTTCAGTTTTTACAGTTGCTCTGTAGTTGTTAGTTGCTTTTTAGTTATTACATTGATTATCTAATTATTACATCATTATTAAAAAAGTCCTCTGTGGTCATTACATGTGTACTCTGTAGTTGTTACATAGTTATACATATGTGTGCTGTAGCTTTACATGTAAAATCTGCCGTAATTACATTATTATGTTAAAAGAATTTGAATTTCCTATGTTAGTACTACAGGGTCTGTCATTCTTGCATGGCTGGGTGACATCATGGTGACTCTGTGTCACCCAAAACTCCAATCCTCAGTTGGAGCCAAGGTCTTTCCAGGCAAACAGATGCTATTTATACATAATTTGATGTACCCTATAAATCATACGGCATAATTCTCTGCTCATTTGAGTTGTTCTGTATTTTGCAACCCAAACACGCCAACTGGCCACTTTTGAACATTTTGTTGATTGTATGGCATTGTACTTTATGCTCTTTGGTGCTTTGATGGTGCCTTTTATGGTGTTGGTATAACACAGCTGGCCAACTAGGCCTGCCCTCTTCACCTCTCCCCCCCACGCATATCTCGATCTCCCTCTGGGATGAATGGGGACGTCACCTACAGGGAATGCTGCATGACAATGTTATTTAGAAACGATGGTACTGGTGTTACAAAAGTTTCATAATAGACACACTAGAATCTATTTCAACACTAGAATCACACTTTTGAAATACAAATCTAATGTCTCTAGCTGAAAGTTAACTGTGGTCTCTCTGGTCTTCTGTTATTTTGTTAGGTTATACAATTTGAATTTGTCTGCTTTTTATGATATCATATGATGTACCATATTGTTGCCATGGGGAAAATGTACTTGATCAACAAAGTTCTGCTGCTTCCACATAAATAGATTCATAGAATAGCACTTTTTGTTTTACTATTTAAGTCACTTAAGCAATTTAAAATATGTCCTGTGTAAGAAATGTGCTTTTAAAAATAGGACACATGAACTAATAGGTTTAGGCATGATTCTTTCTGAAGAGAAGAACTGGGCGTCTCCCTGTGATTTGAACATGCCGTACGCATGGTGACTTACAGCTTAAGGCAGACTAATGGATTGACTCACTTTGTTCCCTTTCTTGATCAAATGATTTAGCAGACTTACCCAGGTTGACTTAGAAGAATGAATGCGTGTATGTTCTCTTACCTGCCCCTTGCATCTAATTTCTGGCATTATGAGCATCAAGCTCTACCAACATAGCTGGACAGGACATCACTGAACTGTGCTTTGTGCTGATCCTGTTACACTTGATCAATGGTGGGGAATTATTAATGGAAGCCTGTCCAATGCAAATTCGGTTGAATCTGGTGCAACGCAGGTCAAACTGCTCAGGTCAGTGTTGTTTAACGTTTTCACTAATGGCCATCCACTGACCGTGAATAAAGCCGGTCTGTCTATGTACACTCACAACTTGACAGTATACACATCAGCTAAAATAAATAACTGACACTCTTATCATACACCTAAAGTCAGCTTTTAAATGGGTAACCGTCAAACTCGTTGTATACCTCATCTAAATATATTATTGAACAATGTGATGACTGAGCTAGATCAGGTGATTCAGTAGTAATGCTAGATTGTGAGCTGTTGAAACTTTACTGGTCATAGTTTACAAGGAATGATCTGCATTAATATTGGTCTTTGTGTGAGGGAGTTGGTGTGTTGAAGGTTTTAAAGTCTGTTCACATGTTGTCCCTAGAAATACTACATGCTACACCCACCATTTAAAGATTTCCATTCTTTAGGGAATGGTTGTATCATTCTTTGGGATTTAACTTACTGAGTAAAGTATTTGTCATCTTCTTATTTTAGCAAGTCATAATACTATGAAGCATTTCTAAACATGAAGCAGTATTTATAATCCTTGGTCAAGTTTGCCACATTTTTCCACCAGATTTCTATGCAATTTTAAAGTACAATGTAAAATTAAAATTACTCAACTGAGTGTTCACCAATTTAGGGAAGTTTCTTATTAAGACCTAAATGAGAAAATGACAAAGGGAATTTATAACTAACCAGTGATCAATTATATAAAAATAAACAGTTAAAATGATCAATTAAGGTCACTAATTAGTTATGAATACCCTTTACCTGGTCATTTAGGTTTTAATTCAGCAGTTCCCAAAACTGGTGAACACAGCTGAGTACTTGTATTTAGTTTTTTACACATCTCTCTGGGAACAACATCAAGCAGTTGCTACCAGTTTAGATAATTAAGTGACCATCTAAATAAATAGAACTACGACTACATGTATGTCTTTGCTAGCCAAAGTAACACATGCTAGCAATTAAACCAGATAAAAAACAGATACAAGGATGAGGAAAACACATTTGCAATCCACCAAGCACGATTGAGCTCACAAGTACACAACCAGCCAGAAGAAGTCATTAGAGAGCAATGAGACAAGGCAGCCCTGTCTGATATCTACCTTTCCAGCCCGGGCAGCAGTGACCAAATTAGCATCACGCTATGCTGAATCCCCAGGTATTGTTAGTATGCCACAAACACCTGGTCACAACAATGCAGTTGTACTGCAAGGACTGAGACCACAGTGCCAATAAGAAGTAACACTTAGACATTCTCGTAGATTTAGGTATTTATGTTATATTTTTTGCTCCTATTTTTACCCTGGAAAAAGTAGCTGATAATATCCTGATATGCTAATTGGTGAAGGGCTTCATTGCCATCACTTTACAAACGCTCCTAAAATGTCTGTAGGAAAGCATTCTGGGAAATAAGATAATGATGGGTTTGGTTTTGATGAGAATGTTTTATTCTCGACAGAGTACACACAATCACATCCTCAAACTCGACAACTTTCAAACAAGTGGCTGAAAATATACAGACTGTAAATTCCTTTAACTTATGAAGCAACACTTGAAGTATTATATAGAATCAGCTCTACTAAATATTGGCAAATTTTTGAGTGTTGTATGAGTGTTGTCTTCCAAATGTTTTAAAAGGCTAGTCAAGGCTCACATCGACATCATCATCCCAGACACTCTGGACAGTTTGCGTACTGCCCCGATAGAGCCACAAATGACACTGTCTCGATTGCGCTTACAATTTCCACGCTCCACCTCAACACAGTGGCCTGCTAGGGAGTGGCACTCAGTCCCCTCCTCTACTCCTCTACCCACGACTGCATGGTGTGCACGATTCCAACAATATCATCAACTTTGGTGGTGTTAATGACATAGGCGGTAGGTCTGATCGACCTCAGAGGAGCGGATCAGACAGACTGAGCTAAAGTAGAATGAGTAGAAAGATTCAGGTACCTCTGTGTCAACATCACTAGCAAACTAACCACATCTAGACAGTTGTGAAGAAAGCATATCAGTGCTTCTTTCCCCTTAGGAGGCTGGAAACACCCTCTAAAAGTTATAACGAGTTACCATTGTGAGGATCTTGTTGTCAGAGGAAGGCTCTAAAAAGAGTCAGTTATTCCAGCCACCCAAGTCACAACTGTCCTCTACACTACCTTGTGTGCCATTTGGAACGAATGCCTCAAGTATGTAACCAGAACAATCATGCATGGCTTCTACCACAAACCATTCAACTGTTAAACATGACTGCCAAATTATTGTATGGCTACCCGCATGTGTCACCCTTTTTGCCAGACCACGTATGCGGTGCTGGACCAAAAGGAGCGAATGTCTCTTACTGAGTGACTGACAGACTGACTGACTACCCCTTGTTAAACAGTGTAGTGGTTAGATATGCGGACTGTGATGCAGGCGACCAGTGTCCGAGCCTCGCCCCAGTCAAAACAAATTATGCCTTAGGATTTGTTCAGGATGGACAAAAACTTTGCTGGCTACAACCTCCAGTAGCTACGCTATAGTAAGCCTGAAATAAAATTGTTTACGCTTATATTGCGACTATTTCTGGTGCATTTTCAAAGTACACATCTGTGCATGCTTTTTGGGGTAATATAGATCACAACCCCTTGTGCAGTAAAAGAAGAGGGGTTTCCACAATTCTCTCGTCTTTTCACTTGATGAAAAAATCAGTTATCGTCACCTATATCGATAGTTATTGTATCAATGTCATTTACGAATGAAAGAAAAATGAGCGTTGTTGTACCATGAAATGAAATAGCATAGGCAGTGTAAAGTTCATCTTCAGTCTCGCTTGCAATTGCTCAATTCTTATGACTATTCCAAGTAGTAAGTTAGTAGTTATTAGTAAGCCTATTATTGGCTAAAAAGCTGTTAAAACGGGCAGTGGCAAAAGCCATACAGTTCATACATAAATGCTATTTCTGGTGGAAGTGAACTTAATTAGAAATGTCAGTTTAACACAATGCTTAATGGTGTCTAGCTAAATACTGTGACTTGGCGTGATGTGTGACAAAATGATCTAATGTCGAGACGCTATACCAACACTTGGCACACATATAGCTGAGCAATTTAAGAGGATAATTGTATTACATGACACACAAAAAAGTAATGGCTGGGGTAAAAGTTGTATTCTCGCTGTTTAAATAATGAAATGGTTAATGTCTGCCACATAGAAAATCGCAGATCAAAACCAGCCAGGTACAACAACATTCATCCCTTTTAATCGCGGTCCGGCTTTTCTGGTTCAACCTTCCTTCAGTATTGACTATATGCACAAAAATGCACACACGTTCATATATAACACGACCCCACATAATTTCTGTGGGTGTATACACTTCAAGCTCATCACAAATGTTGTTGCAGCTTCTGTTTGTTGTCTTTCCACTGCTACCCCTACCTAAAACTAAATGACCCTGTATGTCCGGCCCTGTTCACACACTCAGTACTGATACTTACTGTAAATAGCAAGGTAATTTTTAGTATAATTTTGTGTTTATTACTGGCAAAACCTTGATTTTTACAAAACATTCATTTTAATTTAAATGTATGTTAAATGGGTTGCTGGTTTTAGTGTTGCTAACTAGTTGGTGGTAACCTATGTGGATAGTGGTTTGTACACATCATAATGTTTGGATTATCATCAGTAGACAATGATGCTCCTCCGGTGTTTGTGGTAAATTTGTTGCTCTATTGTTTTCTGTCCACCCTGTCCTTATTTACAGTCTGTCTATTGTCCTATAAGGCGAGTCCATAATCCTTTTGTCTGTCTACTTTAGAATTTAACCTTAATCTTTGCTAATGCTTCTCTTGATAACACCGGATTCTGAATGACCACACATTTGGCTGGTGGCATACTGACCTATTTTGTCTAGTAGCCGGCCTACTGTTCCTTCAGTCTTAAGACACATGCAAATCAGCCACTACCTACATTGTCACAAAGTATATTGTACGATATACTTTGTGACTGCAAGTGCCATTTCAGTGATAGAAAGTTTGTGAAGACTTTAGCATTTTATTTATTTCTCTGTACATTTGATATGTATCTCAAATGTGATCTGATTTATATTTAAATTACAGATAGTGGAGCTGATTAAAAAAATGTTTAAAAACATTATCTTCATTGATAAAACTATGTGAATCTGTACATTAGTCAGCTTAATTGTGACTGTTGCTCCATGTGGCGCTGCGTGTTCACTCCCTCTCCGGCGCTCCACCTCGCCGGTGTACTAACTGCCGGGTGGAGACCATGGCAAACGCACCCCTCACACTCAAACACACCTGTTTTGAGTTAGTCATTATGTTGTCTATTTTAGTTCCTGGTTTTTACCCGCACCTCACTGGTAATTGTGTCATTACGTTTGAGACCGTGTGGTGCGTTTTCTTGCAGCATTAAAAAAGGAAAGACAAGCAGTTGATTCTCCATTTTTTGTTCTTGTTGTTTTTGCCTCATTTTTATGCACTACCTGGCACTACCCTGGCACCTCACATTAACAGTGTTTTAAGATAGTAAAAATAATAGAATTTGGTTCCATATTCTGTGCATGCAATGACAACATCAATATGTTATTCTGCAAATTTGATTGCTGCATTTGCAGTTTCAAAATATTTTTTGTGTGTTTCAAAATATTTTTTGGGTTAGGTTTTGCCTATTAGTAAATGAATGTTGACTGGCTTAATATTTTGAAGTGAGTAGATATGTTTTCTGAACACTAAATTAATCCCGACAATGGCATTGAAAACATGAATTTATCCTGAATAATGTGAGAACTCACAAAGTTATCCCTCATCAATAGAACATAGCACATTGTCAAACTCAGTACAATATTCTGCAGTTAAGATTTTAAGCAGGAAGAAATCCTAACAAGAAGCATTCTGTTCTGAGGAAGCTCTAATATTAAATGCATGCAAACTATGACAGTGTAGGTGATACTGCGAAGCGCACACTTCAGTTTCCAATTAATAGGAAGTTGATAGTAAGAGGAAGGGGATAATTACAGAGAGGAGGAATTCTGTTAATAGCAACAGGGGGTTTCACATGCTCATCTGACATGCAATCAACACAGGCTCCAAGATACTATTATCAGAAGCATGTCAAGTTTCATTTTTTGGTTGTCTGTTCACAACACTATTTACAGAAATATTTTTCGGGCTATTAGCACTTTGCCTCATGTAGTCATAGCCTCATGCATATTAGCTAAGCATGTAGTCCTTCAGGACATAGGATACACAATAGCAGAACAGCACTGCCCTTACTCAAAAAAAAAGCATAGTACATAATGATTGAGGCTTTTTGTATTCTGTTGTAGGAGATTCATAAATTGAAAAGCAACTACAGTTTTTCTTGTTGAAGGTGTTTGAGAACAATCTCGTTAACATACAGGCTTTAAACAAATCCCCCTCATCGTTAGAAGAGTATAGCACATTGTCAAAGTCAGGATGATGAATAATTTTCTGAAATTAAGATTCTAGGCCGGAAGAAATTTTTTCAATGGACTCCTGAAATGAAACGCAGCAAGCTGATACTATGCCCCAAGATGTTGATAATGCGTAAGTATGACGAGCAGGAAATGCATTCTCTGTGGTTCACAATTTCAGTTCTACAGGAAGTTGATAGTAAGAGGAAACAAAGACCTACGCTGCTGTCTCATTACTACAGCAGGGCAGCTCTTACTCAGCCCATTCAAATCTTTTGGCTCCAGAATGGTGAAAACTGCTTCTTCTTAAAGCTTGGATCGCAGAATCTCTGCCCATTTTCTGAACCCACTCCCCAAGTGATTCCCAGGAAATCTTCAACATTTTCCTAGAAAAGCAGTATTGCGCCGTCTCAGCTTGTTCTTGTTCGTGCTCGTGCTCTCGATTCATCAACAGACTGTGGACTCAGAGAAAGGAAGGAGCTGTCAGGTTCCAGTACTGACATGCCTGCTTCGTTTGTAGATCCGTTGAAAGACAAGACTCGCCGTCCTGCCATTTTGTCTCCCCACGTCTCAATATCACACTCCCCTTAAAAGGTTTGACACATAGAACATATGACAAGTTGCAACCTAAGCTTATGGTATGGCAGTAACACGCAACGAACCATAGTGGACCCCACACCTTTGACTTTCTCTGTGCCTGGAAGGGGCCAGGAGGTGTACAGTGGTATCCCTACTGTACAAGTGACAGTTGGGGGAGGAAGGAAGAGGGGGGCCGGGTTTAAATTAATGGGGGGGTGAGTCGTGCCGAAGGTGGGTGTGTGGAGGGCTAAGTCAGAGGTGCAGCAGCTGGATATTGTCAGGGGTCCACTGGGGAAGTTTGAGCGTCAGGGTGAACGAGGGTTAGCATGAAATGTGCCTGGGGAGGCCAGGTCTGGTGTTTGTTTTTTGGGGGAGGACTGTTTTGGGGGGGGGGGTTCTGCGGTGTAAAGTTCAGATTCAAGTTCTCACTCATTTTTCAAAATGGGAATATTATACTTGATTGTGTGTGTGTGTAGGACTGTGCATGCGTGTGTATATAGTTGTAGGATATTCATTTCTTGATGTCTTAGTTTTGTATAGCAGAAAGTGTGAATTATAATGTAGTTTATAATTAATGATATGTTTCGGGATGAAAAAAGGAAAACTTTTGAAAGGGAACATTACAAAGCAACTGCAAAAGAGTAATCAAATGAAGATTGTTATATAAAACGTGCCATCAGGAAGTATTCAGATCTGTTCACTTTTTCCACGGTTTGTTGTGTTAACAGGTGAAAATCTGAATGGTTGCACGTCACTATCTGATGTAACGTGGGGCTCTTTGCCGACAGATTGTCACAGCGGTTACTGTGGCCAAGAGACAATGTCTCACTCAATGTGTATTCAAGAGGAACGAGCAGTGACGTTCTTCTGGCTACCTACATAAGAAGGAACAGAATTTTAAGAATTGTCATTGTGAAGCAATTTAAAACAAGCTCATGCTGGCACCAACATCAATTGGCTTACTGTAGTTTAGTTACAGAGTAGTACTCATTCCAGGTACTCACAATACACTACATACTTATTAACCTATCAAGACTCTAACTCATTTGACACCCCTAGCACCACATTAATATTTTACAAAATACTGACTTAAAGGGGTCTGAATGCTTATGTATTTTCTAAAAATTGGCAAAAATGTCTTAAAACATGTTTTTGTTTTGTCATGGTGTTATTGTGTGCACATTGATGACAATAATGTGTTACATAATCAAATGTAAAGGGAGTCTATAAGTCAACAAAATGTGAGAAAGTGAAAAACTGGATATTTTCCAAAAAGACTGTACATACAGTCTACAGTAGGTTTGTGTGTGTATTTAGAGTTCTAGCCATCTGTTGTTTTCAGAGCATGTCTGAGATAATAAAGGTCTTGCACTTTAACAGGTGTTTTTTCAGTAAGTTTGTTAGGGTGGTGGCAGAAGAGAGGAGGGAAGTGGGAGGAGGTGAGGGAGAGAAGGGGAGAGAGAGAGGAGGGAAGAGAGATGAGGGCAGAGAGAGAAGGGGCATGTGAGTCCCAACGCATGTGTGAAGGCTGTTGTTTTGGTCTAACTGGAGTAACATTATAACCCTCACTCAATAACAATCCAAACCACTCATCATCTATTATATGGCATCAAACAGACTTGTGCTAATTTCAGTTTTTGATCGAATGTATACATTACAGACCCAAATACTCTCACGCATACTGACCTGAATAGAATGTCTGTTTATGATCTGCTGGAGGTCAGGTGAAACGCTGTTCGTGTTTCTGTGGTGTTTTGTTTTCCTGATCTTCATCTGGACCTCATATGGGTTACATCTGGTGACATTGTACAGGGCCCAGGGTAGGAATAAACATGTGGCTATTTGTGTGTGTGTGTGTGTGTGTGTGTGTGTACATCTAGGGCAACAGTGATGGTGAGGCTTGAATGGTTAAAGTTATGTAAGAGTGGCACCTGTAAGAGGAAATTTTCAGGGGTGTGTGGGTCAGGGAACTTGTTCTGGACTTTTCTTAGCTGTTTTGGGAGCCAAGGGTGTTGATGGTGACTGGGTCAGCTGGGCTGTACTCCATTCAACTTGCTGTGGTCAGTTTTAAGTCAAATATTATGAAACTAACTGAGAGTGATGGAGTCAGATCCTAAGTCAGCTGGATTTGGGGCTCTGTTCACAAACCAATTATTAACCAAAAATAAAAAGGTAAGCATTTTACACATTTGGAAGAATCAACCAAAAAAACTGAGCAAATTGGAATGCTACCAAATCAGTAGGTGCTTTATTGAATGCATGGTTAACGCTATGACCAAAGGAAATACAGTGCGTTTAGGCAGCAATCATAAAACTGTTATATACACAGTACTTAAACAAAACAACAAAGAAAACAGATGAGTAAGTCAGAAAATAAATTTACAAAGATGTAAAGAAATGAAATGGACCTTGTGCTACACATAACATACCCGACCACTGTGACTCACCCAAAAGTTTGCACTTAACCTTCCATGACCACATCAAAGACACATATTTTCCTCAGATCATACACCCCCCCCCCACATAGTTTGAAATTAAACATTTATAAAGACCTTTAACTGTATTGCAAAATGCTGCAATATACAATTCAGCAAGATTTATTACCGGTTGCCATGAGAAAAGGGCAACCTTTCGAGTAAAACCAATATTGTCAAAACAACAAATATTGATGTTTATTTTCCATTGTCATTCATATTTATAACTATTTGCACATTGTTGCAGCTGTGCATGGCTAATATTAGAACATTTGAAATGCCTTTATCTTTGTAAAATGTATGTGAGTCATGTTTACCTGGAATTTTAGGTTTGTTTTTGTGTTTTCATTCTGGTTCACATCTGTTATTTGTTATATCCTGCTTATTTTTCACTTGCTTTGGCAACGAAAACCAATATTTCTCATTGTGGTTCTGTGGTGTGTTATCTTCTGGACCCCATACGGTTTATATCTGGTCATATTGTCTGGGGCCCAGATCTGTGTGGGAATAAACGTGTGGCCATTTGTGACTATGGATCATACAACATGAATTTTAGATTTGCACTTTAATTTTGCTTTTCACATCTGTTATGTATTAGATCCTGCTGATTTTCCACTTACTTTAGCAATGCAACCAAATGCATTCCATCGCCAATATGGCTTTTCAATAAAATTTCACTGAATGTTGAGGGAGGCAGAGGCCGAGAGAGAAACAAAAACAGACTCTTCCCCAGTCAGACTTCCCACTCCTGCCTCAAGGTTTAGTTAGCTCTGTCATTCAGCCAGCGTCATGAACGTGGGGTAGAGTGTGTTCAGGCCCTATGCATTATGGGCCTGGAGCAGTGAGGATGTCAGGCTCTCTGTTCTAGAGTCATGTTTCAATAATGCCTGTTAGGGAGACTCTCAGTGAGCTCTTACACTTCACTAACTGGGGATCCCAGAGGCCCTTGTGTTAATGTCCATATTTGTATGTGCATATGTGCTCGCTTCTGTAGTAGCTTGTGTGTGTGTGTAACCGCCTGTGCTGGTTCAAGAGTTAGACAGGAAGCAGGGGCCCATTCAAAACCACTTAGAGTTAGTGACAGTCACTACTACTGTGAGTGCTTGGGGAATGGGGAAGAGCTTCTTTTTTTTAAAATAGCTAAAACACAGAAGATGCGTTAGCAGTCATCAACAGGACCTTTTGGGTTTGGTAACGAGTCCTTACCTTATTTTACTAGAAAAGCCACAGAAAAAGCCTTCAAAGCATAGTTGATCATATGACTGTTTGGGTTTTATACTCTTGTTTTTATCTTAGTGACAGGCCAAGAGAGATCCATTCAGGCACTACGGCTAAGATTTAAACTGGGTCACTGTGTACTGTGCAGAGTTATAAAGTGTGATAATGTTTATCCATATCTTGCTGGAGTCCTAGATGCACATAGGTCAAAGGTGGCATTTCAAAGATATTAGGGCCAAATGAAGTGTGTCATCTTAATCCCTTATATTTTAATCAGGACTGAATCTAGTTGGTTTGAGTTTTAAGATAGGCATGTTTGATTCAGAGATTAAAGACACTGTTCCTCAAGTCATTTGTTGACTTACATTATATCATGAAGATTCAGGAATCTTCCAAGAAGTAGCAGCAATATGTTATTGGTTCCAGATTTTATTTTATACTATCCCGGGAAGTCCTAGACTGACGTTCTACCCACCAAACTTTACTCTAAGGGTAGCTGTGCTCCAAGTGTTACAGGGCATTTAAGGGCGTTACAGGTCGTCTACAAAGGTTGAAAATGTCAGTCAACTGGCCACAACCAGCAGTATGCCGCTCTATAATGTTCCAAAATCTAGCTTTAGCGCCATCTGCTGGAGAAAACGCCCAAACCAGCAAATGGAAGGAGGAGCCTATGGCCTAAGGCTTTGTATGAGGAGGAACTTGATACTGTCAGCTGAGAAGTCAGAAGGAACGAGTAACACATATTTGTTGTAACATTGTTCTTCTCGTTTAGCCTGTTTGTACATTCCTGTGGTGAATTTTTGGAACTATCAGTCTTTCAACTCACACTTTTAGTGTAACGTATGAAAATATTTAGATGTATGTGATTTGACCGTGGGCTACATTGTCTGAACCCTAAAAAATTAAAAGGAGACTAACATAACTGCTTTCTGTAGTTATATAAAGCCATGGGCATCAGCAAAAAAAACCCCAATATTTTTCATTTACTTTCTTCTGAATGGAATTTAATGAGTGATTACGCATGGCCATGTTTCGTGCCAGGTCAATTTGCTCTGTTTTAATTCCACAGTTTGGGCCATACTGTTTATAAACGCCATACTCTACATGCTTAATACAGGCTTTTCGGACTTTAAAAAACACAATGACAGTGTAAAATCTTTCCAGTTCTATAGGTAACCAATATAATCACATGGAGCTTTTGGTCAGTCTCTTGACAGCATCAAAGACCTAAACCAACTGTGTGCAACTCCTTGAATCTGATGTGAAGTTACATTCCATAACATGATAGAACAGGTCAACTGTGAGCCTGAAAACAGGTATAAAACCTCACAGAAGCAATGGCTTCATCAATTCACCAATTTAGTATGCTCTGTTCTGTTAACTTCCAGTAGTGAAGTTATTGACAGATTGAGGCTGCTTTCTCCGTGCCTGTGTTTTCCCCTCACTGCCCCTGACATACAAATACCCCTGCCTCACTTATGCAGTTCCTTGTTTACTGTCACTGCTCGTTTTGGTTTTTTTTGTCCATTGCCGTGTTCAACTCTCATATTGGCTCAATTATGACAGTGACACGTGGAATCTTTCATTACCTTGCCCCAGGGTGCTACGCACTGTTTGCGTGTCTCTTCCACTCCAGTACACACCTCTCTCTGTCACTCAGATTCTCTCCCTCTCTATTAGTCTTTCCTGTTCAGACGAAGCCTGCTGGGTTCTTTAGTTGTCTGTATGGGAGAGAAAAGCTGTGTGATACAGTGTCGGACAGATCAAGACATTGTAGAACAGTCCAGGGTTGTGCGCTGGCCAGTGTCAAGGCTGTGTTAGGCAGTGTAGAGCTCTCCCATGGCCTACTATCAGTGCACTGATGCTGGGGCGTACACGGTGGTCATCATCCCACTGCGGAGCAGCCTTTCCAGCCTCGACGCCCTGCACTTCTACCTATGGGTGAGACCTGTGTGTGTGTGTGTGTGTGTGTGTGTTAGTGCGTGTGTGTGTGGGTGTGTGTGTGTTACTATATATGTGAGAACCAGAAGTCCCTTTTGCAGGTCCTTACTTTGAAGAAGTCTATTGTAGGTTTAGATTAAAAGAGGTTTAGATTGAGATATACAGGTAGACTTATGGATAAGGCTAGGCATTTAGGGTTTAAGAGTTAGGGTTAAGGTTGTATTAGGAAAAGGATTGAGGTTAGGGTTAGTTTAGGTGTTGAGGGTTAACTGTTAGGAAAAATATGATTTCTAATGCATATGAATGTTACTCCTGAAAAGGTCCTTCTGTATATCTGTTAGCTGTGTACATTTGATGTATTAATGTGTAAAATTATGTTATTGTTCAGCATGTGTTTACTGTCTGACTGACTTAATAAGTGTACAGTGCGTAGTGTTTCATAAATAGCACATTCAAATTACATGACTGGGTGCATAACTCTAAGATCTTGTTTCATGAGGGAGTTTTATTGTTTCACTGATACAGATCCGTGTTTTGAGCATGACTCAATGGCTACAGCCACCTCCGACAAATTCTCACATGTTTATTCCTGCTCCTCACAGCTTCCTGGCAAAAGTCTTAATATAGTATTCCAATCCCACTCTAGTAAGCTAGACATTTTAAAAGACAACTCCCATGTTTACTATTGCGTCTTCCTGCTGTCTTAGATTAAGAGGCTGAAAGACCTGGAGAGGGAGAAGGACTGCCTCTGGGCCGGCCTACAGGCTCTGGAGCAGGCCCGTCTATGGTACCAACATAGACTGAAAAACAACAAAGCCAGGCGGGCTGACATAGGGACGAGGGCTGTCAATAGGGCAGAGGACTGGGAAGGAGAAACTTTGGCAGGAGAGGTGAGTTGCTACTGCGAAAAGGAGACTGTTTTACAAAGATAGTCATAGATACACACCAAAACAATATAATGTGCAGTCCTACAAAATAGAAATATGGGCTTTTTTATTTTATTGGAATCTCAAGCAGATTCTGTTAAAAATATACAGGTGCTGGTCATATAATTAGAATATCATCAAAAAGTTGATTTATTTCAGTAATTCCATTCAAAAAGTGAAACTTGTATAATGTATACATTCATTCCACACAGACTGATATATTTCAAATGTTTTTTCCTTTTAATTTTCATGATTATAACTGACAACAAATGAAAACCCCAAATTCAGTATCTCAGAAAATTAGAATATTGTGAAAAGGTTCAATATTGAAGACACCTGGTGCCACACTCTAATCAGCTAATTAACTCAAAACACCTGCAAAGGTCTCTCAGTCTAGTTCTGTAGGCTACACAATCATGGGGGAGACTGCTGACTTGACAGCTGTCCAAAAGACGACCATTGACACCTTGCACAAGGAGGGCAAGACACAAAAGGTCATTGCTAAAGAGGCTGGCTGTTCACAGAGCTCTGTGTCCAAGCACATTAATAGAGAGGCGAAGGGAAGGAAAAGATGTGGTAGAAAAAAGTGTACAAGCAATAGGGATAACCGCACCCTGGAGAG
>JACXGI010000280.1:5704-16090 GCA_016801175.1 Esox masquinongy
GGGGGGGGGGGGGTCCCCAACCCTGACAAGCAATACTATTCAAAACAGGTCTTTACCTGTTTAAGCTGGAAACATTATTCAAACGCTGAGATAACAAGTAGCAACCAGAATGTCCCATTTTAGTATGTGGTCATTTAAATTCTGAGATTAATGCACATACAGTTGTAGTGTCTGAAGTATCAGTAGAACCAAAATGTTCCACTTCCAGCAAACTGGCTAGTGGTATCCTGGAGGTTTCAGTTTTTCAAGTTTTGGGTATCCTTCGAGTTAAATATTACTACTTTCTATACTGCACACCCAAGCACACTTAATAAGTGTGAACAGCTTCTAAAGTTGTACTTTGCTTTCAGCAACATACCTAATTAAATTTGGCCATCCATCTGTCAGTCAGCCATTGTAAGAAGAGCTGAATGATGAGTGAAGAGAATAAAAGTCCAGGTGGTTTCCAAATCTATGTTCTGGCTCAGAGTAGAATCATTGCTGTACAATCACTGATCTCCAATTACCATACAGTTGGGCTGCGTTATGCATGGCTGACCACACACACACACTACGCATGGCTGACCACAGCGTCGAACAAAACACCTGCAAATATTATGTTAGTGGGACAGACCGAACAGGTTCACTCTCACACTCAGACACACACGGCATTGTCAAGGTCTCTTTCAGAACGGACAATTGCAGAACGGATGGCGGTGACAGCTAGCGAAAGAGAGCGCAATAATATCCCTTTACACAGGTGGGAACTGGCCAGTACGGGTAAATAGAAACACAGGAAAAATAAAAAGTATATTCAAAACAATGAAATGGAAGTGTTTCCAGATTATGGGGAGAAATTGTTGGACCAAACAAAGTGAATTTGACAACACCGAACCCAAAACAGGACAATGTTGATTGCACGTACATTTTCAATGTACTGATCATTACAGTGTTTGTTAATACCAAAATCTCCCCAAACACTGGATCTTCCACTATAAGGCTTTTGTATTTCCAGCTCTCCGAGCTGCGCCACAGAGGAACTAGTGCACAACTCGAGTGGTTTAGTTTGGAATGTCACCCGGCACACCCGCTCACACCAATGTTATATAAATCACACAGTCAGGTAGGCACAAGTTAAAGACGTGTTTTTGTGGCCAACATGACTGGCTAAGTTATAAAACACCATCTTGCAGGGTTGGGCTTTGTAAAGGCAATTCAAAGAAACAGACTGCAATTTCAGTGGGCACAGAAAAGAGTCATGGGTGCATTTAGGTTCATATTCTGCCGCAGCTTTTCTTCACAGCAGGCAAACGCAGGCTCATTCGATTCAAAACAACCCAGGGTATGACACCGTCTCAACTTGAAACTGTACACAAATATAGCGATTCTGAATGTTGACACTGAACATGACAGACTTTTATGATTTGCAAACAGGAGTTACATGTTTATTATAATCCTTAACATACGTTACTCCATCACTCAGACCACACATCCTGAGCTCCAAAGTCATCTATAGAGCGCCGCTGTACAGCAACTGTACTCCAATACAGTGGCTTATCAGTGGTCAAATCGACCATGTTCTACCCGTATATAGGCAGACGTGTGAAAGGAGAGCAGAGGTGAGAGTGAAACCACAGAGGAATAGGTTCTAGAGTGGGAAAAAGAGCGGCAGTAATGGCACTGCCCTTCACACAATTAGCCTTGAACATTCAGTTATTTCTCAGAGGCAAAGGAAACCTTGTATTAAAAGCTATTCATCAAATCCTAGCGAGATAGAGAGAGAGAAAGCACTTGGCCCTGAACACAGAAATGAAGCAGACAGAGGGAGAGGTTTAAACGCCAAGACGTCATACTGGTGATAACCTCCATTTGGCTGTCAATCTGTGGGCTCACTGGGGGGGGGGGGAGCTGCGTGTTTGAGGGAGAAGACGGATGCTTTTGTAATCAATTCCTCCTGACAGGTTATTCATACATCAATGCCCTCATTTAGAGAGAGAAAATGCACAGTGCACACACCGCAGACACTCCATCCACACACAGCCAAGTCAGACACCAGCGGCTTCAGCTTTCCAATGAATTTATTTCACAGGACTGTGAAATAAAACAACACCACGGTTTAGACTGGCTTTTCTCTGGTGAGGAGGGAGAACGTTAAACTAAACTAGCATGAAGCACTGCGGTATACCTCCGGATGTTTATAATATTAACATTTAGACGTTTATAATAAATGAAAGGCAAGCAACCAGCTCCAATAAAAACATTCAAAACATCACAACAGAATGTAGTCAAACTCAAATATCCATTTCGCTGGCATGTACTGAAGAGAGTCTAGAACAGTCACTGAATCAGCGATGTCTTTTAAGCGTAGCTTGAGACTCAACACTGGGGAGGCTACGCAAAAAGGCACAAAGACAGAGACATCACAGAGGTTCTATTAAACCTCATAGGATCGCCAAGACTCAGACACAAGCGGACCGAAACGTCACTCTCAGCAGACTGGCAGCTTCACAGTCCTGTGATTTGAGGACAGAGAGAGTGGCGCGCGAGGGACTCTGTAGCTGTCGCTCACAGCCGAGCAGAGCGCCTGACAGCCAGGGGGAACCATGCCGGCACCGAGCTCCCAAAGCTATTCCACCGTCGTCAATTAGCGGCGGAAAAGCCAGGCCGTGGGGAGGCCGAAGGGAAGGAAGCAGGAGGGTTACTCGGCTACCCCAAAACAGAGGGGCGTTCGGCACGCCGCAGCTACTGTCGTGCACTATCACAGCTCCATCATGGAGGAGGACCTTGATAAGATCAGGAGGCGCTGACTGAGCAAACAGACATGAAGCCTCTTTGTCCCACCTGTAAACGTCCAATCGGGGTCAGGGAGTTCATAGCAAACAATTTAACCCCTAACTGACCGTAGCATCCGTGTTCAAGAAGCCGTAACTCAAACTGCTTTTTTCCGCGATGGCATAGCTGCCTTATGGCATTTCCAAAGTATTCATTTAATTCACGAGACATCCTCCTTTCAAAAGTTCAACAAAAATATGCCTGAAAATGGACCCATATTAATGGACTCCGATGCCACTCTGATGAAGAGATAAGTTATTTACAAGAGGAGGAAAAGTGCCAGCCAGCCTGCTCCAGCCTTCGCTTCAACGGATTCATGCCCCATAAAACTAACGGTGGATGGATTTCAGAGGAGCCTGCCAGACACTGAGGGCCTAAAATGATTATGTTACGTTGTAGTCACACGGCTCTGCCCTGGCTGCTAGCTGGAGGAAAACAACCATCAGGTCCAATCATATCTGGGCCAACTGAAATTAAGTGATTTCATGTGCTATATTGAAGTTGTGGGCTCTCGTCCCTTGGAGGAGTGGCCCGGCGTCGCTGACAGGACCCACTGGGGATGACGGATACGAGCGGGTAGCGATTAGCCGGCCTGGACTTTACAGGTCCATTCTACTACCCCTGTGATACTAAAGCTCTCCTTTTTGCTGAGAGAGCAAGCGGTTTGATGTGATAAACCGCGGTGCCTGAGGAGGGAAGCATAATCGGAGAGAAGGCTGCAGGAGAGGAGGCTCAGTGTAATGCTAACTGTCAGGGAGATAAGATTAGCCGTTGCTCTGCTGGTGAAGGCGACCGCAGCAGAACAAAGACAGTTGACAGGAGGCTGACCACAGAGGATCACAAGAGGGGCCCCTGCCTGGCCCTGCTACTGCTCTGCACTCCCTCTCACTGACCCAGTAAGACTGGACCCTGCCTGCACCGGAACACAAACGACTCAAAACACCAACAACCAACACAGACTTCAACTCAGGGCCCAAACACAACCACCACTAATACAGGACATGCGGCGTCAACTCACTGGACCGGACTCTTCAGAGTAACAAGGCCCACAGAACATAGAGTGGAAGCCTGTATCACTGTAGTTACCACTGAGCCAGCCTCCGCCCCCAGACTAAAAGCCAGGCGTTAAACTTAGCTGCGCATGTCATTTTCAGACTTGCACGCTAAACACCAAAGCCTCACTCTGGCACAGAGCTGGAGAAAACAGGCAATTAAGAAGTGATTTTCACCTCAGCTCTTGGCCCGTTTCCTCACAAAGGAGCGTGAGGCAGCCAGGGGACCCGAGAAGAGGCACAGGGAAGAGGCCTGGGGAAGAGGCCCGGGGAGGGTCTGCAGGCAGGGGTGGGGGCGGAGATACTGCAGGGCTCTGTACAGTCAGTTGTGATGATGTATGACAAACCATGAGATCAGACACGGAAGGAAGGAAGGTTTTTCAGATAATATAGTGAAGAGAGGTATAGAGAGAGGTAAAGAGAAAGATAGAGAGAGGGGAGCAGCAGTGTTGATTCATGCCTCCTGCTCTCCCCCACCCCACCCCAGACACATTTTAGTTGGTAATGGAGCTCCAGAACAACCTGCCGGAGGTGATAAATGAGCTTTGTTCCAGGCACGCAAAACTGGTCACGGTGACGACAGACGCACCTGGTTGCCACGGCGTCACCTCTCACGGACCCGGTTACAGGATCCCCTGCCCAAGTCACAGTCAAAATGAGAGCCAGTCACACAACTCCTGTCCTGTCATCCGGCCAAGGCAGTCACACAAAGCCACAGACCATGGCTGCCGCTGCCGCTGTCAGTGGGCCTGCCAGATTGTACAGCAATAAAGGTACTCAGCCAACCGTGAAGTAGTTGAGTCTCACGACGGTTCCACTCCACTATGTCAGAGCACTAAGCCAGTAAGACCATTCAACACTCAGCCAGAGGAAACAAAATAGTTGATCGTACTCCACTTGCACCTCATTCAGGTCAAAGTAAAAGTGGCAACAATGACTGATGTGAGTAATAATGCCACTCTTGATTTCAGTAAAACTCTTATTTCCAGTAGCAGGTGATGGTTTACTGGTTTCATTCGGAATATATTAGGGTGCTCTTACGGGGAACAGGCCACGTGCAGCTCCTCCCGGCAGGCCAAGCCTTAGTTTTCACTGCGTGAAACCTACTTGAAGGAGTAGTGTAAATTATCACACATTTCTCACCACAGTTAGGTCTTAGTCTGTTACCCACACCAGCCAGGCTAAATTCAGGCCAGGGTTTCCGTCTGTAACTTCAGCTCAGATTCTAAAACAGACAGGCGACACTCCAGTCTGCCGCTACAGCAGTTGCTATGGAAACGGGGTGGCTACCCCCCCCTCCCTCTATGCGATGGTGTATTAAAAAACACCTGCGATGAGTACTGCAAGTCCATTTTCAGGGGACTTTGAGATTTTGTTTACATTACATGGCAGGAGGCAGAGTTTGCTCGGCTTGAACTCGACAACTGTGAAAATGTACAGAATCATTACTCATTTTATAATCTACCTCCATCTGTTCAGAATACTGTTGACCTAAATGAATAACATCAGTCGTAAATTACTAATGGAATGAGATTCAGCTTTGTTCTCAGTGTGTACAGTACATGAAGCTACATTTACTGTAAAAAGTGATCAACCTTTAAGATCAGTTTCCAGACCGGGCTCTGTCATTAGAAATGTTAAAGGTTGAAATTCCACCTGCGACAGACCCAGATTTAATTATTTCTATCCACTTTAGTTTCCTGACTGTCACAGGTTGTGGTTTTTAGTGCAGCCTTTGGGCATGTTATCTGATCTGGGGCCAGCCATTTGCTTTGGGCTTCAGATTGCATGCAGTATGCATTGGCACTTGTAACAATTGGCATTTTAAAAAATGTCACACTAAACATTCTGATCGCTATTTGTTTTCCGTTTTCTCCATTTTGGATCGGTCATTTCAGAACTGTTCCAGAATCTGGTCTTCAACCGTCCCCAGGCATGTTTTAAGCTGTCAGATAAGGCCACTGTGCAGGAGACAAAGTTTACTGAAAATCAAATATAAATCATATAATGTCATTTCATAGCAAACACGCTGTCAGAGCGCTTGATGAATGGGGGAAAAAAATGATGATATTGTGAATCATCCTCATCCACATGTTTCAGGCTGCTTAGACAAGTCAAAAGCACCGTGCCCCATGTGTGACGGACATAATGTGTGGCTAACCTGGCCCCACATCTCTGAATACCCACGGGGACAAAGCACAAGGTGCCTGCTTATGGTGGGAGGGGAGAAAGGGGCGGGGGGGTTCGAGGTATTCAAACAGTTTAGACTCCAGCTGCATGACATCCATCTGGGGAAGCTTCCAACGTTTCCTTTGGCATTCTGAAGCTAAACAACAAAATGGGGGGTGGAATGCAGTGAGGAGGGAGCCGAGAAGAGACCACAGAGGAGACTGATCTCCCGCCAAACAGATGATGAATAGGTAAACAAACTAAACACAGTTAATGCACTAAATAGTCATACGAGCGCTGAGAGCGGCCAGATCCCACTGCCGCAGCGCCGGGTCCTCCCCGGCGGGATCGGAGATTCTCCGGCTGAGCGGGAGAGGGGAAACAGCAGAGCTTCCACTCTCACGCCGATCCCTGGAAACGACGACGCTCTGCTCTTTGTACCTTGCTGAGTAATGACACCGAGTGAATGAAAAAAAGATCCGCTCGGTATTCTATTACAGGACAGAGCAGGAGACTAATGTGTTTCTCATGGAGGCGGTTCTCAAAGCGGTGGAGCACACAGAGCTGCAACTTGGTAACTTGCATCCATTAACCTAAAAAAATAAATATCAAATCAACCGTTTCTTACCTCGACACCTTTAAGCTATGATTCCCCCCCTCTCACCTCAATCCACCGCCCACTTTCACTTTGCACCTAGCTCACACAAAGCCGATCGCAGCTCACCCAACTTCTCCAGCAAACAGCTCTGCTCATACAGAGTGCAGCCACTTACTGCACCACCTCATTATTGTGGTAAGCCGAGGGGAGCTGCCAGCCGCCTGGAGTCAGAACTGCTCTCAGAAGGGGCCGGTGCATGTTGAATAGGCAGCATTAACACTGAGAGGGAGGTCATCTTTCCTGAGACAACCCAAGCGTGTCTTAAACGACTGCAGTAAAAAGAGGGATAATAATACTAAAACGTTATTGTCGTAGTCACAGTAAATATGACATCTGCTGAGAAATGCTTTGGCTCAAACAAGGAAAAATCTCTCCGCGTAAGTCAGCGGCATGCCAATCTTTGGCCACGAAGCAGTGGCCAAAGGTCCATGTGGAGTTATCTGGCAAGAAACAGAGATAAAATCCAGGTATATATTAAACATTGCCACACGATTCATTAGGAATGAAATCCAGAACCCGTAACAACATTGCCAGAGTTTTGACATGAGTGCACTGTAACTCAAAACCAGATACAGGTCCAGTGGACCCTTAATATCAGTAAGTACTAACATACAGCTGTTTTATCCATGGAGGCTTAAAGCTCCCTGATGAAGACAGGTCAGTGTGGTACGGAGGGGATCTGGGATGACAGCAGACTGACAGAGAGAGTATATGACTGACATGCTTAGCTCCAGGCCAACCAAGGGAATGTGTGTGGTTGCATGACAGGATGCCACAGTACCAACAGTTCCATTAGCTTTTACAGTCACAAGGGACTTAACGTCTCAGCGGCCAGAACCTCACCAGCTGATTGGAATCTGCCACGGCCCATTCTTCATAATCCCCTCCAGTCTCTCACACCTTCCGGTCTCTCCAGTCACACCCAAGGAGCCTAGCCACTAGTACCTTCCCCCACAAGGTTGAAGCGTGTTGAGACGAAACCAAAGACGTGCAAACTATGGATTCAACTTCTCTGGGATCCTGGCAGGATAAAGTGTGGCGAGCACACGCCCACGTTGTAATCCAGTCTGCGTCCTCTCAGGACTGGTTAGCTGTCCAGCCAAACCCACAGCAGGAGGAAATAAATCATGGAAAAGTGAAGCAGTACGTTCACTAAGAATGTGTCATCTATGGGATATGCAGTCACTGGCACCCTTGATAAAGATGAGAACGAATGATCATAGGTAAAAAGAAAAAGAAAATTCTAGATACCGAGATGGTGTATTGTATGCTCACAAGAAATTGGGAAATTACATTATTTTATGCTTTAACACGGTGACTCAAACTTCTCCTTTACCCTCTTCATACTTTTCACATTCTGGTTTTAACCCAAAAAATGCACACCTGATTCATTTAAGTAAAAACTTTGATTGGTTGACCAAAACATGAAACATCTGTGGATGCCTGAGGAGAAGTTTAGAAAACCCTGCACTAACAATTATGCAGAAAAATTGGTTGTTTAAAAAAATAGTAACTTCCATGAAATGCAAGATCCTTTAGAGCATGGCACTGGTTCCAATCCAGGTGACAATGCCTGGATTTAACAAATTAACTGGTACTATGGTCAGATGAAAGACATTGGTGAGAATGGCATCAAAATATGGAAGCATTTTTTTTAAAGCACCTAATACCAACTGTACAATAGGGTAGTGGATCAGTGATGTTATGGGGCAATTTTGCTTCCACTGCTCTTGTTAAAGTTAACAGCATAATTACCTATACCAATTACCTGGGTATTTAAGCCGAAAAACCTGACTGCCTCTGCCAGTATGCATAAACGTGTCTGCAAGAGGATCTTCTAGGAAAAACAAATAATACCAAGTACACAAAACAAATGGATGATTTAATCAAATTAACATTGGGCCAAATCCCACTCAGTATTTTCAAAAAGAATTGTGTGCATACAATATGGCTCAGTGTTTGATTTTATTTGATAGTCTTTTTGGATCTTTATCAATAGTACCAATACTTTTAGGTGATTGTATATAGAGACAGAACACACATTGTACACCAACACAGAATATACATAGTTCAGGTGGTATATCCCCAAATCTTACTGCAATAGAGCCCAATGACAGCCAGTTGAGAGACTCTGCGACAGCCACATGGAGGTGTACTTATGAGGCTACAGATGCCGGTCTCTGGGCTGTGGGTGTGATGCTCCCCTCATCAGCACCTTTAGTATTGCCTCAGCTGACCACGTAAAATAGAAGCTTTGCAGCTTCACTGACCCATGATCAAATTCCTCTTTGGATATGGCACTGCATTCATTGACAATTACGTTTTCTGGAATGCAAATCAGATTTTAGCTACCATGTATAAATAAATAAATAAGCTAAAGACATGGTCAGATCTCCAAACTATTTAGCACCAATCTTAGCAAATAATAGTGTGATAAAGCACAGAATAAAGCAACCTTCTCAGCACAGATATGGAGTAATTCCCCATGTTATCAACACTGTCACACCCATCTTTATGACATCCCAGCAGAGCACATTCCTCAAGCAGCGTTTATCCATCTGGTGCAGAACAACTATGGCGCTCTGGCATGGTAGGGCATGGCTCCATCTCAACGTTTGCTTGGAAACGGGTTCGTCTCACTGACTGAGGAGGAACTGGGGCCGCGCTGCAGAGATTGGGCTGCAACGGTAACAGCTGATAAGCGAAGGTCACGTTACACCACAGGGTAGCCGGGGCAGGCTGTGACGCAACGCTGCCATAAACCAGGACAGAGGAGAGAGAGAGGAGGAGAGAGAGGGGCTGAATAGGAGAGAAAATGAGGAATAAGAAGCGATGAGCTGGCTGTAGCTGATCACTGGCCGCACAAATTAAAACCGGCAGTTCGGGGAGCTCCTGTTTCGGCGCAGTAAAGTGGAACACTGTCTGTTGGCAGACGGCAACACTGAGCCGTTCAACAACTCTGATGAAAAGAGCTGAATAAATACATAAATGAATATAACAGCAAAAAAAAAAAAAATAGGTTGTCTGCCAGCTCCCTGGCTTCCAAGGTATCTGGCTCTCCACATACTGAGTCGGTACCTCCCTCCATATATAGAATGTCATCTGACCCGGCAAATGCCTAGCTGTGAGGGAGGGTTGTTCAGTGGACTAGGAAATATCTAAGTATAAACATTCCTGTAGAAATTGTACTAGACTTTGCCAGTTACAGTACCAGACCTTCTTGGGGACGGTGAACTCTGCCATGATCCAACAGTGAAGCAAACAGGGGGTTAAAAAGAACGATCTGCATTAAAAAAAGAGGATTAAATGAAGCACATTCAGGCTCAGGCACAGAAACCTTCCTGGGTGGACACAAGGCCCACATTTAAATAGTAAAGCTGAAGGACTGACAGGGGGTGGGCGAATGGGGCCTTTAGAGACCTTGACCCTAGCCCCACACTCGCTCTATTTTTGTTTCCTCTTTTTGTGCTCGGCACACTGCAGTAGATTCTTCATCTTGGCCCTCATCAGTTGTGCGCCTGATGAAACAAACACTGACAGCTTCTTTACATTTGTAAAGACCCCTGTAGCAGCTGTGCTTATCCCACCACACAGCCCAGCACCACACCGGGACGGAGGCCAGTCGAACTCCATGCAGACTGAAACAGAGGCAGATCTGTCCCACAACACTTAGGGCCAACCCGTCAGCCAGCTCTA
>JACXGI010000280.1:16190-46334 GCA_016801175.1 Esox masquinongy
ACACACACGAAATAACTTAAAGAGTGAGAGAAACAGATCCAGGCCATTCTAAGAAAAACATAGTTTGTTGAGTTGTTCAACATTTGCGTCCTATCAAAGGTGCAGTAATTGCGTTCCTTGTTTACTTTTATTAAGGCTTTTTTTCTGACTGATGAATTTTAATAACATGGATAGAGCATGTGGGGGAGAATAACAACTCTCAGTCTGTTCCAGGGGACATGGTTAAGCCAAGCATGGTTAATTGTCTAACGCTAATTAAGGGGAGGTTAAACCAGAGGGGCCAAGAGTTGTTCTGAGAGAGGGTGGGGGGTGTAGTGTTCTGAGTGGGGGCCCGGGGGGAGCATCTCCAGGTTGTGTTGTTGTTTGCATGGTTTGGCCCAACCACATTTCAACCACAGCTGCTGTACCTCAGCAGATGCGACAGCCATGTTCCATGTAGTCCAATTCCATGCACACACACACACACACACACGCACACCATGTTTCCATCTAATTGGGGACAGATTTTTATGTCAGTATTCTGAAATCTGGATAACGAAAATATGCAAATGTTCCTAACTGTGGTGCGTTTCAAAGAGATTAAAAAGTAGATAAGATGCAGTGCGCCATGACATGACAGGGCACATAATGGCACTTTTTCCAAGTCTCCAATACAAATCTCAATTTCAATGCATTCCATCGTATTTCCAGCTTTATCATTCTACAATGTTACTCGTATTTGTCGAAAAGGTACCAAAATTATTTCACCGGAATAAGATCCTCTAATTATTGGATATGAGCATCAAGCTCATGCCATTCACTTTCACCACCCTGTGAAGTTCACCATAACGTCTTTCATCTGTAGCCTAAAACTGCATGCTTTCCTGGGTCATAGTGTTTGGCCAGCAGAACATAATCAACACACGACTCCATGTTGATATGAGGCTTATGCTATCAGCATTTGTGCTTTAAGTCATTTCCACAGACAAAAATATTCTACCATATGGAAATAAATTTTCTGTGTACATAAATCAGATTTTAACGAGCCATCCTGTTTCCATCACACATCATGACTTTTTTTTTATACACAACTTGAATTTACTTGCATACAAAACTGTGGATGGAAATGTGGTTACTCATACACTGGGCCACATGAGCAGACAATCTATAATTACACAAAAAGTTAGGAATAGAATACAAAAATAGAAATATATAATTTTAGACTTCAGCCTTGAGGTGTTTTTTTTATGAGCCTGTGTTTACTGTCAAATGATCTCACCATTCCCCAAGACAACGTAGTGAATTGATTTGATAGTTCACCAAGATTTCAAAATGACACATTGATTTGGTTTAGATACCCTGGCAGTTTTCACAAGCTAACGTTTTAGCATTTGTGGCACTGGTCCAATTCAAGTCATGAGATTAATATTAGCATTTTTCACACATCAGTGCATAATATGAAAGTATAATGTTTCATGTTGTAAAAGTGAAATGCTTGCAGAAGGCAACAATCTGCTGTAAGGGTCTATCCAACTGGGCTTTGATTATTCTCAGTGCATCGTGGGCCCCAAACAATGTACGCCTAGTCAGCATCAGGCCAAAATGATTTTTATTACTTCAAAAGGTAATAAAAAAGACCATTAGGGATCTGAAATAATGTTTTGAATTATTCAAAATGGATCATAATAACTTCATATTGTTTTGGAGAGGACTGATACCAAACAAAGAACCCAGTCGACTTTGGGAATGCATTAAAACCCAACCTCGGTGACGTCACATTACCAGAATTTTATGTAGCTACACATGGCCTGTAACTCAGATTCAAACATTGAATATTTTATTCAGTAAACTTCCTTGCAAAGTACAAACTAACATTTAAAAACTGGAAGAACAAGTTCAGAGACTTTCTGCGACACCCAATAGAAGCCAATTGAGCTGCCGCGTGTATTAGCATACGAAAATTAATCTATAAGCATAACATAATGTCCATCAGGGTGTGGGACGAAATATGTTACATTGTACACTAACTATTAGCAACACGCACGAAAACTCACAAGGGCACACAGTAATGTAAGGGTTAAACTCGGCCAACCGATGAGCTGAGTGTCTCAGTTAAAGATTAGCTTAGTCTTTGTTTAGTTTATGAATGTTTTAAAACATTTTTTTGTAAAGTTAAAACCTTGTAGTTAAGAATTTTACGATGGAGAAAACCTCTAAATTACAAAAAAATGTGTGCAGCCCCTTTCTGACAAATTCGCCGGTATTATGTAGTTGCAGAAAGAAAATGGTCGCTTCTCGCTTCCCCTTCACATGTAGGCTGCCTCTGCAATGCGACTGAAACACTACCTTCTTACAAAGACACCATAAACAACCTAGCGCTTAATAAACTAAACCCCTAAACATTTAGTTTAGCGGCATCCAGGGGCTCTCGTCTGCTTAAACTATTAACAGCGGATCCCCCGAGTATTTAGAAAAAATGTACGAGAAGCTTTAACATTCTGGCTCAGCAACCTCAGGCTGCTGCAATATCTCCCATTCGCAGAGGTCACACAGAGACATGCTACAGAAAACTAAAACGATCAAACCTTTTATCGCATAAAAATATTAGTAAACAGACATTTTACAAAAGTAACTCCAGAGCGTTTCACTGTGATTATAAATTACTGTAAAAGGAACGGAAATGTAAAATTGCGTGACCCCCTTTCTTGCGCGCTCTCCTCACCGAGAAAATTAAAGAGCCTGGTCCACTCGTCATTGTGGGACCGTGATATTCAGCTACACTCAAGTAACATCGACGTAACTTATGTGAATGTTGTTGCGATATCACTTACAGCAAAACAATGTGTTAATTTATAAATGCCATAGTTTATAGAAGGCTGCGCAGCATGGGGTATAGAACCCGGAATCAGCCATGGCTGTGTGTCTTCATGGCTCTGAAAGAGACTGTCGAAGCAAACAAAGCCATTCTGAAAGCAATTAGCCGGCTCCTGTGGAAAATTCTGACTTAATTAATAAACCTAACACAATAAGTCGGTTATTATCTTGTACAGAGATGATTCCAGAATGCGCATGCCATTCCATGGCGAGTTGATAAAAGAAATAGCCTTGTCTGATGCTGAAGAAATGAAGCAACACAGACACTGGTTAAATATATTCGAAATCAAAGACCACTACAGATAAACACATTCTGGAACTTCACAATCTGAAAGGCAATTTGGACCCAATAGGCCACCACTATGGGAACCTTAATAGCCTAAACTACTCCAAGTTCAAAGTTTATGCATTTTCTGGAAAACAGGCGAAATGAACGCGCAAACTTGTAAAGGTCAAATAATTTTACACCCTATACACATCGAACAATAATAAGCAAGTGGCTACTCACGTATTTCTTTTGGATGATATTCCTCTTAGGTCTTTCCTTGCTCATTCTGCAATCCAAAATGTTTTGTTAAAGAGAGAATGGCCACATGAATTTCTTTCTTTGACTCTCGCTTCTCCCGGAGCACACGAAACACGATTTAAATCCCCGGTCTGTTATGAGCTCTCTGGTTTAGTAGAATCCTCGCTCAGGTTTTCCCTCGATTATCTGAATTTCGTCGATAGATTCCAGATCATAGGTCCACGACGAACGGAGACAAACAAAAAACAAACTCACTTCGGCAAAACATAGTCAAAACAATTCACAACAATAACTTCCATTGGCAGAAAACACCTCGGTGTTCTCTCTCCCGGCTACCCTGAACCACATGAATATTCTACGGTAGCCTATAGTCTGTTCTCTGAAAATAGTCACATCTTGTTTGAGACGAGGATTTGAAGCGAACCAAATAAATAAATATAAAAATGTTCGATGTCCCGTTTTGGCTGGAGCTATCCGACAACGAGTATACTCTCCAGCACCGCTGTTACTCTGAACCAGGCTAGCTTCTTTCTTCCCCCGGTTCAGCCTATCACAGCCGTTACCATGGACAGCGGCAACTTTAAAAGGACGTTTTCCTTGCACCGAGTAAAAAAATATTTTACGGAGGGAGATTATTAATCGCCTATATTTAGGGTAAAGTAGCCTACCCTATCTGGATCCATCGAATGTGCTTCTCATTCCTCATTGGTTCTTCGCATTAAAGGCTTACCGTGTGCTTCCTTTTTCCTCAGTGTCTCGCGCTACTAAATTGAAGCTCATCTGAATTCTATTCATATTTAAAGCGTGGAAATTAGCAAGTGTTTCAAGCGCGATTTACTCTTTATGCCTGTTACGCAATTCCAGTGCTACAAAGTAACTACAAGGTTGTAATAGACGTTGAGCATATACTTTGTCAAATGTAGCTGTTTTTAGGCCTGAGGCAGCATTCACATTTTTCGGAATGGAATTGTAGCGTGGAGGTAAGGATGGAAAAACAGCAAATAAACGTCTAATCACGAAGATATGTACTATTATTTCGGGGGCTATAACGTTTGGCATTGAAAGCGGCTTTCCAATATTACTGATTTTCAGATCTCATTAGCTTTAGCCGTCGTGTAGCGCACACATTTATGATAACACTTGACCTTGGCTTGAAAACCTGAATAGGTATGGGTGTTTTTAATACCTCTTCTGATTTTAGCGCAGTAGGATCTATTAACATAACCGGATGTTAGCAGCCTAGCTTCTTTTAGGCTAGGTTGACATGCTAAAATCATACAGAAACAACTTAAGGAAAACGTTTATGAAAAACCATAACATTAACAACGAAAAAAAATGTTCTGAAACTATATTGTTGTATCTTGAACAAACATTTCATATCTTTAAACATCCCACTAAAAATGCGATCTCTAATGAGTGGTTCTGCCAACCAGTGTAGTAGCGCAAAATAACGTGAAAAAAAACTCAAATTTGGCAGATTGATAGAGTAATTGTATTTTTATGAAGATGAGGTGTGTCAACATAATGTAGTGGATGTAACTGTGTGCTAAACCTGTTACCGTTTAGTTTCAAATTAAGTTAGCTATAGTTAGCTAATGTTGGAAAAAATAATGCTATTTATTGTGACTGTGAAACTTCAGAAATACTCATTATTGGTGAGCAGAATACTTTATCTAGATGTCAAATCTTATATTATGTCTTCATAATCAAATAAATCTTGCTGTTTAATTTATTTGTCCTGGCTAACAACAGTTACGCTATGGAACTGGTCCACTAGGGAGACAAAGATTCTGATCTCAGATCAGATAATGGCGAGGTCATGTATGTGTTTACAACTGTCACCAAGCTCTGTTGGCTTGATACATATGCCGTCGCAAATGTTAATGGAAAGGTGTATCTACATATAATTTTAATTAAAATGTTCTGATATCTCTTGTTAATGTGACTAGGCCCAAACATGGCTTATTGTAATAGCCTGAAAATTCACATCTCTCACATAGGCTACATGTTGATAATTAATAGAATTGCCACTGTTCAGGCCTTATTTCATGCCAAAAATTGATTGTTTCAAGCCTAAGCAGAGGAACGCACCTTTCATGTCAGTCCTGAGCAGTATGACACAATAACTCTGAGGTGTTATTTAATCCATATGAGATGAACCATATAGAGCACTTCACAGTCCCTTAATTTTAGGGTGCCAAATGTATGTGGACAGTTGTTGTTTTTTTTTTTTACTAGGCAGGTGTGTTTATGTACATTGTTAATGAATGAACAGGATAACTGTTGATTTTAGGCTTTGCGTTTGCATTTTGAGACTGTTGTTATTAGTGTCTGAGAACGTCAGGACCAAATAAATGTCAGTATGCAAGTCAAGCTGGCCATCATAAAACAGATCAATCTAAATCAGTTAATCAGAAACATAGCCAAAACAAAAGGCCAAAGTCAGATGTTTGATACATTAAGAAGAAAGCCCTGGTGAGCTCAGCAATGGCAATCAACCTGGTAGACCAAGAAATATCTCTACAGTGGAAAACCAAATAATTCCCATTACAATAATGAAGGAATTAAAAGAAACACTGTCCTATGAATCCAGACCAGAAGGTGTGGATGTGTCACCCTCTACCACCTACATACGACTTCACTAGCTAGCTAAACTACAGGGGCTGGACTGCAAGGTGCAAAACCACTAGTTAGCCTAAAAACAGGATTGCCTAAAGGAGACCGAAAGGGACTGCAGTGTTCTGGAAATAGGTTTTGAGGATAGATGAGACAGAGGGGCATGTACCAGATTGATGGCAAGAGGATAGTGAAGATAAAAGAACTGGCTTACCACCTCATCTGTGAGTTATGGTGGACTGGTGTTACTGTTAGGGGCGTGTGTGGCTCCCACTGGAACTGGCTCACTTGTCTTCATTAATGCTGTAATGGCTGTTGTAGCTACGGGGTTGATTCTGAAATGTACACATATATATTGTCTGCTCAGATATAACCCAATGCCTCTAATCTCATTAGACTGACTTCACCACTTTCAGAGTTTGCTTAAGTTCTTCAGTACATTTGTAATTCAGTTGCTCAGAGTGCTCCTCAAATGTAAAACGATGTTCTCCACAGTCCTGTCTGTACAACAGTGTGCTCAGGAGAACAGTTTGGGAGAACAAACTCCGCATGAGTGTGGAGCGTGGCTCGTATTCAGAAACACTTGGTATGTGGGCGTCTGCGCACGTGTGTGTGTGTCTGTGTGTGTCTGTGTGTGTGTGTGTGTGTGTGTGTGCGCGTGTCTTAAGGGACTGATAAAAAGCATCTCGTAATACTGCTTGGGATGACTGTAAGCTGACTTGTTCCTCTTCCCCCTCAGTGACCTATCAGGAGGGATGACAAAGCCCACACTGTGAAGCAATGTGGGAAGGGAAGACTGCGTGGACCTGTGTGATGTGGGCCAGTCACAGGGCAGTCAGAACTCTGAGATCACATTACAAGGTACGGAGATGTCTCTTCCGCCATCGGATTGGTCCATTAGGATCTCAACGCTAAAGAGCATCAGTGGGTTTTTACACTGGAGGGTGGATCAGGTCCACTTCCTGACGATAGTGAACCAAGGTGCTGAGGGAGCAAAAGGGAACAGATGAATGCTAGCACATGTTGATTTAATTACGATCATGCAAAAAGGACAGAACATCCCTTCCCCAGCATGTTTGATGTAGGTTCAGCACAGCGCAGCTCTCGCTGTGATCAAAGCAGTGAACTTGTCCATGAATGAACAAAGACTCCGGATCAATATCTGGCAGATCAATAAGCCCAGTGAAACCTACGACTTGATAATAACATGATATTATGGATCTGATTAAATTACATCAGACCTTACATGAGCACATTTAACCACGGCATTGAGATATAAAGTAGTAACTTAAACTTTATATAATAACTTTAATATATAAGCCATGATCAGAACCATTACAGAGTATATTTTAAGGATTAGCTGAGCATTTTTTAAATCAGAATTACTACAGAATTAAACATTAGTAAGCTGTTTATAATTAGCGAATAGCAAGACTAATGATATAGGAAGAGTCTTTTTGTAATTAACACATATTATAAGCTGAGCAAACATAGATTGTTCAGGTTATAATTTTGGGTAATTCTGTTGTTTTTCTTCCTGCTCCCAGGGGCTTGGGGGGGGGGGGGCTCTTTCCTGCTAAGTGACATTTAAGCCCAGTTTAATCAATGGAGCAGGCTGTGCTGTGTACTGTGCAGGCACATGGAGTTTGCCCCCACAGAGCAAGCAGGCTAGCATTTCCCCTTGCCATTGATTCTGTTCCTCTCCGCTTTTAATAAAGAGGACCTGGACAATAGTTGAGGGCTGGGATCAGAAGGCTTGCTGCCTAGCTGGACTCAGTTCAGTATCTCTGGCCTCTCTTACAAACGCGTGTTCTCTACTTCCAGCCGACTGCAGTTGACGATACAGAGGGGCCTGTGCGGACTGTGATGCTGAGCAGACAGACACGTTTAAACCTCCTCTTCAGAGTGCTGTTTTAGCAGGCAGTTTGGTGTTAGGTTTGCTCGGGGGTGGGTGGTGAAGGGCTGGAGTGCAGAGTTTCTCTGCATGGTTTTAATTGGCGAGTGAGACTGAACAGAGCAAATTGATGTCCCGTAGTATAGGGAAGGATCAGGAGCTGCAGTGGTGGGGAAAACGTATTAATGTAGCATGGCTGGTAAAGCATTCAGGAAAATAACTATTCGGAATTAATGTTGAAAGAGCTTTTGTTTATTTTTTCTCAACTTCCAGGGTACTGGGAAGTTGTTTAGACTGTTGGAAAAGGATCACTGCAAATTTAACCTACATTTCTGGGGGGTGACTTGTTATGGTATTTTATTGTTGAATGTGGTATTGTAATGTTAAATGCGGTATAAATAACATGGCTTTTTTAAAAACTGTTTATTATAGATAGAGGAATTCCTCATTACCACATAGGACTCCACTAGACAGCAACAGGCAGGAGACCGGCCATGTGGGGCTTACTGGGTGGGGGAGGAGGCTGTAAAATAGAGGCATGTACAATTTTGTCTTTTCAAGCTGCTGTAAAAGTAATGCGAGTGTCTGAGGATATTGAATATTACACAAAGAATGAGAGATAACGTCTCAAAGAATGAGAGATAATGTTTTAAATGGTGTGGCGTGCCAAGGGTCACACTGGTATTAAATTACCCCGTTGAAATGGAAATCCTGTAACTACTCTCATTAAAGTGAGGTTAACCTTCCCCCATCCCCTGTCCACCCCCTCCCCTACCCATCCATCCATCCCTCCCTCCATCCCTCTCAGGCTCTACTGGGACCAGTCAAGATCACAAACACCATTTATTTTATGGCCCAGACCCCCGCAGAGGGACTGGGAGTTCCAGTCTTGCCACGCCGGATAATTGGACACCTTGAGTTCCTTAATCTCTCCTGGAATGAAATGCATGCTGGGTAATTGCGTCAGGTGGACCCAAATGTAAATACCAACATGAAAGAAAGCTAAGTTCAAAGTCAACAGCAGCCATGATATCAACAGAATCCAAGGACTGTAACTGTTCAAGTCCTGACATGTCAGCGAACAACACTGCTCAACCAGTTGGTTAAGCGAAGCCACTAAGGCTTCTGCTGCCCCGTGCCGCTGCCGTTGGGTTTGTTTTCACCACTGGTTGTGTGGTGTCACAACATCGCCTGATCTCACCTTGGAACCCTGCTTCCGCCCTGTATCCCCCCTGTCTGTCTCCGCCCAGTCTGTCTCTACCTATCTTTCTCTACCCCGTTTTGTCTCAGTCTTCTGTCTCAGTCTTTTGTCTCAGCCTTTGCCCGGTCTGTGGTTGCCCTGTCTGTCTCCACCCTGTCTTTCCCGGGCGCTACCTGTCTGTCTGACCGCCCGCCGTGGAGCTGGATCTGTCCAACTGAACCTGTTGCTCGGAGACCGCCGCCTATATGTCAGGCAGTCTGATGCAGAGATGTTTTTTTGCGTTTTCCGTCGATCACTCCGTGGTCTCCCCATGGAAATGTTAGTTCAGCTTCTCACTCTCTTTCTCCCATCGGCGTCTTTTGACATTCCTCATCACGTTCTGGGATTTGATTGAAGTGGATTAGTCTCTAGCCCTGATTGGGCGATGAGTAGTAACCAGGGGAGGCGTGTCGCCCTCCTCAGTGAAGTCACAGAAACCGGCTACAAGTAGTGTTCGGCTGACTGATTGGCTAACGCCGCTGAGTGGCGCTCCGCTGCAGGGGGGAGGCGGGTCTGAAAGGACTCCAGAGGGACCTGAGTCTCCTGGCTCTCTCTGTGATGCTGGGGCCCTTTGATGGCCAGGACACCTGCACCATGCACAAAGACCAGCCGTCCTCCGCTTTGTGGTCGCAGGGGGAGAGAGGGAGAGTGGGAGAGGGAAAGTTCACTGGCCCTGACCTCAGTCACGCAGAAACAAAGTAACACAAACGGGACACGGTCAGGAACAGCTGTGGAGCGCAGCACTGGAGGACACGGCAGACTGGGTGGTCTGGGGGAGGGAAATGGGAGCGATGGGACGGAATTTGGCTACAGAGAAGCCTACCTGATCTTTGTCGTAGAACTTTCCTAATTTATAAAGAAAGTAATTGCGCATTTTACAACCATGTTGCCCAAATTAATGGATTTGATGGCATTTGTTCAATATTGGAGACTCTTTAGTGATAATTATTTTATTGCACACAAGGCCCGGTAATCACCAAAAGATAAGCTATTTATTCTGATGGCAATGGAAGCCCACTCAAAAAAGTGCCAAGAAATGGTCTTTGGTCTTTCACAAATTAAGGCGTTTTTCTTCTTTTATTAAATGCTTTCCGTGTACTGGAGTAATATTTATGATATTCTACTGTGTTGTAGGACAGTGACTACTTCTAAGACGTATGTAGTATAAGTAATCTCTATAATAAAAGATTGCTTTATTCCTTAAAAAGGGTTCCAAAAGTGTTCTTCAGTTGGGTTTGGTTTCAGGTAGAACCACATTTTGTTCCAGTTAGAATCTTTTAGCGTCCTATCAAGACACCTCTGTTGAACGGGAGCCAAAAAGGGTTCTATAAAGGGTTATCCTATGGAGAGTGTAGCCTTCCCTGGTCATATCATTCTCTTCATGAAAATACAGCTCTGATAACCATCATTATGGTCATAAATGAAACCACGAAGCACTCATCAGAACACTGAAGAGTGGTTATGTAGTTCTCAGTCCATCTATATTATGTACCTCATGTGTCTCGTATTTTACTACAATCCTCTGAGTATCCGTCATATTTTACTAGGGTATTTGCCTGTCAAATGTGGCTCCAGCAGGAGATGTTACACAGTATATTCTCTGTAGTCATTGAAATACATGCATATCACTTGGTAGAGTCACAGCTGGCCCTGTGTAGTTTTAATGAATTCATGTTATCCCAGAAAGCAGATTTATTATGATTTATCTTCCATCTCAAATTACTGGAGAAAGGGAAGAAGATAAAAAGCGTAGAGTACAAATTGATGCTTTTTTTATATTAATAACCATGAACACTAAAATGTTCTCTCTCTTCCACACATTAAATTATGAGATTGGATGCTAAAAGGTTAATAAGAGCGCTTTAGAAAAAGCTGTATTTCTCTCCCGAAGAACTCCTAAACATCCTTAATAACAAAGTGTGATTATGATTATATTAATTATCATTACCCTAAGCAGCCTCTCTGACTCCGTTACCAGGCTAGCTCCCTGTGGAGCTGCTGCGGCCGACTGGCTTCATTAGTGGAGCTGATTGGTTCTCCCCCGCTCTCTCTCTCCCCATTTCTGTCTTTATCTCACACACCCATACACACACATTTCTCTGCCTGTCTTATATCTTCAATCTCCTCTCCCCTTTCCTCTTCCTCTCTCCTTCACACCCATTTATAACTTAACACACTCCTGATGCATTAGTAGCCGCAAGCCAGGACCCAAAGCTGCAATTTAGGCAAGGAAAAGCAAGATGCTGATTGTCGTACAGATCTTTTTCTGCTCACTCTTCCTGCCTCTACCTCTCTATGTCTTACACACATTCTTCTGTTCTCTCCCTCTTTCTCTCACTATTTTCTTTCCCTCTGTTTCTCACTCTTCTCAGTCTTACTCTGACTCTTCTCCTTCATGCTCTTCTTTCCCTCTATCTGTTTCTCACTCTTCTCTATGTCTCTGACTTTTCTCCTCTATCTATCTCTGACTCTTCCTTCACTCTCCTTCCCTCTCTTCTCTCCCTCTCTCCCCAACATGAAACATCCATTTCCGCCCATGAAAGATGGAGGCCTCATGAATTGTTAACAGGTTTGCTTTGTCAGGGCCACCGGGTTCAGCAGGGGAGGCAGCAAAGAGAAGTGAGGAGGTGAGTGGTGATGAGGAGAAAGGAGGGGAGAGAGGGAGATGCGTGAAGGGAGAGGCTCACATGGAGTAGTGTCACGACGAAGCTGAGCTCTTAAGCCTTCACAAAAGGAGGTGAGAGAAAACGCTTACCTCAAAGTTCTCCAAGTAATAGCAGCTGGCCAGATGAGGCGCAGCACAGCTAAAAAGCCAACAGACTCACCATATAGCAGGTTCTAATGAGACGTGACGAGGGACAGAGGGTTTATAGAGGAACACAGTTCCTGGTGTACACACAAAATGCCCTACATATTCCTACTGAGTCATAGTGGACACCTCAGCACAGAACCCAAACCCATTTCAGACAGTCAAGGGAGGGAGAGTTATGGAATATAAGCTAGACATCTGTCTCCTGCTGATCAATATTCTTGTCAGGGAACAGGTTCCTCCTCATATCTCCATGGCGCAGGCTGCTCACTCAGCCGGCAGTCACGGACACTTAATTGAAACATCATCACTAATTTTACCAACCTGATAAGCACCTACTCAGCACAGAGCGCCTAACAACCTTGAAACGTTTTTTTTTTTTTTTATGTGGAGATAGAGAGGTGGAAAAAGAGTATAAACATGAGTGAGAGAGAAAGACTTCAAAGCGATACTGTATGCAGTCTCATCATCTACTTAATATGAAGGACTTTTCTACAGTACAACTCTGTTCCACTAATAGCTGTGCGGCCCGTGAATGTATTGGTCAAAAAGGAAGCTGTCAAGTGCGGCACGCCTCTGTGGGTTGTGGGTGACTGCATACATGGCACGATTCTGAAAGTGGGCATCGCAAAACAAGTGGGTAGATCAGTCAGGCTGTTGAAACCTCACAGTTAATGTGACTGTGTGGCTGTTTTGCGTGGCTCTGCCTGCCTTTTTCTAGTATCCCAGTTAACCAGAATGTTTTCTCACTGTAACCTTTTTATGTAAGCTTAATCCTTGATAATTATCCTAACCTGCTAAGGTACAGTAAGGTTTATTTAATTGACCGTCTGCCCACTTAGCTGTAACATTTTAACACACCCAGTAGCGTTCGTCCTCACACTTTCTTTGTAACGCCCACTTTCAGAGATTCTTCAGTTAAGCATAGAATGTCCTCTGTGACTACAAGTTTTTTCTGTAGGTTCATATTTCGCGTGAGAGGATGTGACTGTGTGTGTGTGTGTGTGTGTGTCTGGAAGCATACTGTTCATGCTAATCCCCCTCCGCACCACTCTCAGCCTCCACCACCCAGTAGGATGTGTGGGTGGGAGGGAGATGTTCTGTACATATATAACACTTTATCTAGACACGTCGCCTTGACGTTCCATCAGCATTGTGTCAATCTTCTACCTGCTACACCAGAAACCAAACAAAATCAATATTTTCTTTTTCATTATTTCAATTCACAGGATAGATTGAACATGTGCATTGTCTACCATTGAAAGTCAAACCTCAGTGAGCTGTTATTAGACGTGATACAGACAGTATAGCAGCTTTTACTGATTTCAATGGAAGCGTTTTTTCGAAGTCTGATGTCTGTAGAATAGCAGGGCCCTAATGGTGACAATGAATCCAGATTGCCTCCTAACTCAGTCTGTGGATGGACCATGTCTGGGCGCATTTCTATCTTCTATTATGCTTATTCTAACACTTTCTTGGGATAAATGGAAAACTTAAGGTGGTCCTCCATACTTGTCACAGTCCAGGAGCAACAGGCTAAAGATGTTCACTGTGGATGTGTTCATGTTGTTACCACAATTCATAACAATACCTGCATGGTAATTCCTTTTGGACAACAATCCTAAACATCTTAACCACATATAAAGTCGCCTGTGAGTATCTTTGGAATGTCTGTGGTATTAAGTTATCCTAAGTTACCAAATTGATGGTTGTGGAAGAATTTAACAGAATTATTCCCATGGTGGTTTAAGTACCCATCGTCACTCATCTTTGAGCTGGAAAAACCATTACTCCTGACTCAAACGCCATTGGTAAATCAGTAAGTTATGGGAGATGTCTTTAACTCGTTCAGTGCTGATATGGTACCAGTGTGTAACAGCCACTGGGAAACAGCTCAGATGAAACTACAGTCATGTGAAAAAGTAATTACACCCCCTGGAAAGTTGTCTTTTTTGTGCATATTTGGACAGATGGAAAAGTTTATTTGTATAGCACATCATATACGGGCGATTTAAAGTGCTCTAAATTAGAAAAAACAAATATCAGACATACTGGAAATAATTTTTGCATAAGAGACAAAGCATGCAAATAAAAATCTAAAGGCCTAAGGGCTGTCCAACTCGCCATCACTAAGTTAACCATGAATATTGTACCAGAGAATTCTTGTGGAAAATGTGAGGCCATTTGTCAAAAAAGTGAAAGCGGAATTGAACATCTTACAGGACAGTGATCCAAAGCACACAAGCAAAACTACAACAGAATGTTTCACTGGGGAGGTATCTGTCATCCCACCTACACTCCAAGCCAACCGTAGCTTCATCAGAGCTAATTCACAGCTGCTGTTATACGTTGGAACCTTATCAGGACTGAACGAGTTAAAGACATCTCCCATAACAAGTTTTTATGCCACCCCTGTTCCCAGCACCATGAATTCCAGTCCTCAGTACGGCATATTCATCAGGCTCACCCCTGACCTCCAGTCAGTAGAGCTGCAGTCCAGAGATTAGCTCTAAAACACTGACGCGTTTTCCTACCCTCTCCGCCACATACAGCCGACCTGCACCCCCAACAGCGTGGCTCTGCCAAGAGGTCCGTCACATGACCCAGCTCCAACTGTCACTGCACGCGGTCTGCCACTATAGCCCTCCTGTTGTCACAGGCAGACAGACAGTATCTGCCATGTAGTTCCCCCTCCTGTTGTCACAGGCAGACAGACAGTATCTGCCATGTAGTTCCCCCTCCTGTTGTCACAGGCAGACAGACAGTATCTGCCATGTAGTTCCCCCTCCTGTTGTCACAGGCAGACAGACAGTCTCTTGCCATGTAGTTCCCTCTCCTGTTGTCACAGGCAGACAGACAGTCTCTTGCCATGTATTTCCCACTCCTGTTTACCGTTGCCTTGTCCTTTGTTTCACCCTGAACACCATTTACAGTTATCCGTTTTACCACACTAAATTAACTCCATATGAAACAACAAACATGCTGCTATTTGTGTTGTACATAAGGAGAAGCTCCTCCACTCAGCCTAAACCTGAGGGGCCCTAACAGGGAGGGGACCCAGCAACAACCTCTACCACCAGCAACGCTCCCAGCTACCACGTCAACCAACCGGGCTGTAGGCAACACTACTGTTAAGTCTCATTTTTTGCCTTCCTAGCCAGAAGCAGTTTCACTTTTTTTCTGTCTCTCTCTCTCTGGCTCTGCCTCTCTGTCTGTTTCTCACTCCATTTCGTTCTCTCTGTCTGTCTTTCTATTAGACTGTTCACACTTGGGAGAATTTGGGACATTCCAGATAGACTGGATAGGCATTGACTCTCCAGAGAATTAAATGAAGTGTAAAATTGTGAAAAGCTACGTCTTGACCGCTCCCTCTGGATTTCATGGGCTAGTCTTCCTCGAGAAGAACCCCCCTCTAAGCCATGCTTTTGATCTAGGTAAGCCAAATCCTGTAACAGAAAACCTAATAACAGAACAGTGTATTTGTAATGTAATTTGTTTGATATTTTGGGGTATTTGAAAACATTGACACTCAAAATCTATTATTGTATGGTGACATTGGTTTTAAGTTGGGAAGTATGTATAAGAAAATGTAACTTAAATATTATAGTATTCAACCCCTGTGCAGATGAAAGAAATTGCTCTAACAACAACACATTTACCTTATCATTGGCCACTACCTGGTAACCATTAAAGTTGCTGTCCCATTTTCTGGGGGAAAAAGAAACAACTGTTAAATGATCATTGGGCAGGCGGTGAATCTGAAGGAAAATGAACCAAAGACCAAAGAGCATTGTGCAGATGTTAGAGATGAAGTAATACAAATGCATATATTAAAAAAAGGGTACAAAATAATGTCCAAGTGTTTGGATTTCCCAGTGAGCCCAGTAATCAGGAATTGGAAGCTGAATCACACCACACAGGCAATGCCAAGAAAAAGCAGTCCCTCAAAGCTCATACAAAAGCAGACTTTTGAAAAGTCGCGGAGAGCCCAAGAATCACTTTGTAGGAGTTACGGAGTTCATTGGAGGGGAGTGGAGTAATGGTGCACCGCTTAATCATATTGAGAGCTCTGCATAAAACTGCCCTGTTTTGAAGGGTGGCAAGAAGCAGTTATTCAAAGGGTACTACTATCTGAAAGCATGTGGCAAATGTGGCACAAACCTTAAAATTACAATTCCTCGAAAAACCATCCCTGAAGTGAAATTTGGTGGTGGTGGCATCATGCTGTGGGGATACTGCTCATCGGCAGGAACTGGGCATCGTCTTCAAACTGAAGGGAAAATAGATGGAAAATACATTTAAGTACTGGAAGAGAATCAGCAATAAAAAAATCTGGTTAGTGAGTGAAAGTGGACAGGAGGATTCTTATACAGTCACAGCTGACCTTTAATAAACACTGTTGAGTCAACACTTTAATCTCTTAATAGATCAAACAAAGGCTTTTCTGCTTGAAGATTAAGTAGAAACAGTGAGTTGTGCAGAGCCATGGTGAAACAGTAACATAAATCACAGTCATATACAGCTCACCGCCAGAGGTTAAATAACATCATCCACATTTCCAACTGTTCTTCCACATGCCTGTCTCTGACTCTCTTTCCAACTAACTGTCTAAATGAAGTGAAAAAATATTTCCTTTAACATGTCCTAAACCAAACACAAATAGTGGGTTGATTCATCACTTGGGAAAGGTGTGTACATCTTAATGTATGAGCTATTTTGTACTGTAGTCCTGAGATCCAATTTCTCAAACTGGGAATGAGCCCTACAAAATGAGGCCTTAACTACCATGAACACAGTTGGCACATCTCCAGTCATACAGCCATCATCCCTTTCTCCCTATATAACCAGCACCCCCCGCCCCCACACTGTAACCTGCTCCGTTCCCTCCCTCGGCTTCACCTCTAATCTACCTGCGCCTTTCCCATTCTCAGTCATCAATCAACTTCTCCCTTCCTGTCCCCACCTTTCACTCCATCCCCTGAGTCGGTCTCAAACCCTTCCAATTCATTTCATGGATCATAGATCTTCTGCCTAACAGAAGACAGCCCAGCCAGAGAAAGAGCAATTCTGTAAGCTGATACCTGGACGCTCCACCACAGTTAAGGGATGTGAATGGTTGACAGGTGGACACACCTGGTCTTAACATCAAAACACCACAGACCCCTGCCTGCTCCCTAAACCTGCTTCTTCCATGCACCTTTACCCGGCGCTAAGCCTGTCTAACATTCTGGAGTAGCAGAGCTGGGGAAATTCTCTTTTTGTCTCTTTTACAGAGATGTAAGGTGTTGACAGTTCTGCATTATGAAGACAAGATGTCCGAGGTAGAGCATTTCTAGAGGTTTAGGTTAATGGTCCAAAAGACGGAAGGGATGATTTGACTGAAATTCAAGACACTGAAAATAACACAGCAGTCTAAGCTGAGAAGTTCTCATGAGCATGTGGGATGAAAATGGGTGACATGTTAAAACAGTTTGACGTTGTTGTATTTGACATCATAGTAACTGAAGGGAAGACTAAAATACTGTGACAGGCCGTTGATCATCACTGTGACCATGAAATGTTAGGGTGTGAGAGAGAGAGAGAGAGATAGACAGAGAGGGCTAGGGGAGAGAGATAGACAGAGAGGGCTAGGGGAGAGAGATAGACAGAGAGCCGGGAGAGAGAGAGCCAGAAAGAGTCCAAAGGAATAGACAGAGAGCTCGGAGAGAGAGACAGAGAAAGCCTGGAGAGAGAGGAACAGCGGACGAGTTGAGAAAGACAGAGAGAGAGTCGACTGAGATAGATGGAGGGAGCCAGGAGAGGGGGAGATATACAGAGAGAGCCCAGAGAGAGATAGACAGAGTCAGCCAGGAGAGAGAGGGACAGAGAGTGTGGTAGAGCGATACGTGAGATACGTGACGGACTCTGTGATTTGCATATATTTGATGTCTGTCTAGAGCCTGATGGAGGGGGGTGGGAGGGGGCTGAGCGGGTAGGAGGGGCTGGGAAGGGGTTAAGTGGCAGCCTTTACTGTGGTTTTTAAACAGCAGCAAGCTGGATTTACTCTGGGCTGCGCTGAGTGGTGTGGCAGAGCTATCATTTAGAAATCACCAGCAACTCCAGTTCAGGACAAACGCGTGTTCGTACGCATGGGTCCCTTGTCAAGTTAATAGACAACTATCAGGGTTATAATCTTAAAATGTGCACCGCTTGACTGTGAATAACAACAACGAAACTGAGATGAGACGGATGTCCTAGACTCATGCTTCACTAATCCGGCCACCGTCTTTGGCATTCACTCTGCAGCGTGGCTCTTTAAAGTGAGCTCCAGCCACTTGTGGTTCACAGGCGGACCACAGTCCTCAGTGGTGGCAGTGCATTATAATTATCTGGGGTCTGCCGAGTCCTTCTCCAACATTCCATGTCAACAATGAGATAACCTCCTCTTCACCATTGCAGACTTCAGTAGAGAGATGGTCTAGGGAGGTGCTCAAGGCCAGGAAACACCCTGTGGCTCTTTCCATTTTCCCTCCAAAGCCACAAATGGCCTAAGTTGAATTTATTCTGAGGTGTACAGTGCTGTATAGTTATAAGAGTCAAGTGTATAATAAATTGGTGGGGATATCTTTAGATCCCTTGAAATAACATGTCTTCTGTCTGTTATTGGTCTTTGTTAGAAGTGACAGGTCTACAATGGGACAATTACTACAAGCCTCACTCAATGTTAAAGGCTGTTCTGTTCTGTTCACCTTATTTTGTCTCAGAAGCTCTCATGGCTCTCAGGCAAATTAAACATTTTGTTCTGGAAAAGCAAGCAATTTTTTCTAAAAATTAACAATATGTTACGTTTTCATGTGAGGGATTAAGGAGCCTTTATTTTCTCCACACTTGGTTGTTATAGATTTCATAATTGATTAAGTTTGACTTCAGTCTACACACAATACCTTGTAATGACAAACCGAAAAGCACATTTTGTGATATTTTTGCCAATTCATTGAAACTAAAAATGAAATATCTCATCTACATAAGTATTCAGACCCTTTGCCATGACACTCCAAATTCAGCTCCGGTGCATCCTGTGTCCCTTGGTGATCATTGAGTTATCTCTATAACTTGATCGGAGTCGACCTGTGGTAAATTCAGTTGATTGAACATGATCTGTAAGGGCACACACCTGTCTATGTACAGATATTCAGAAAGTTTTCAGACCCCTTCACTTTTTCCACATGTGATACGTTACAGCCGTATTCTAAACTAGATTCAACTGAATTTTTCCATGTCAATCTACGCACAATACCACAATATGACAAAGCAAATTTGTTTTGTTTTTTTGGCAGATTTATTTAAAAAAATGAAGAACAGAAATAACACATTAACATAAGTATTCAGACACTCAAAACTGAGCTCAGGTGAGTCCTGTTTCCTATTATCCTGAGATGTTTGTACAAACTGATTGGAGTTGATCTCTGGTAAATTCAGTTGATTGGACATGATCTGGAAATGCACACACTTGTCTATACAAGGTCCCACAGTTGACAGTGCATGCCAAAGCAAAAAAACAAGGACTGAATTCTAAGTAACTCTCCATAGACCTCTGAGAATTGCGGGGAAGTTTACAATATGCTGTCCTATTTTAATCTTTTAGCAGAAAACCCTTTGTTTGATTTGTTAACAGATTAAAGTGTTGACAGTTTTTTTAAGCAAGTATATAGATGCATCATGACAGGCGACACAAAGTCTCAGTAGTATTTTAATGTCTGAAGACAGTTTGTTATCTAGACATTTGTATCTTCAGTTAAATATGCGCAGATGTTGCACTAATAACCATAATCTCAAAGAAAACTTAAGTAGTGAAATGATTCCTGTGGTTCTCCTAATATTACTCAGTAAAGCATGCAGTTTATTAGACTATAGATGAAAGATGTCATGATGAACTTCCTAGCGTGGTGAAAGTGCACCAATAAATAGTCTTATTCTGATTACTAATTCCAATGTTCTCATCCATAATAACTTCCTCATGTAGTGAAGCCTGAACTCTAAAAAACAGGAGTGAACCCCTGTAAGTTCTTAACAGAAAAATGTAAATTGTTTTTTCAAAGAACTCTTTTGAATGGTTCCATAATGAATCAAATATTCAAAGGTTTGGGGTCACTCTTTCCATGAAAACATACATGAATGACTTTGGAAATATAGGAAATATAGCAAAATGAATAGGATATATAGTCACTGACAAGGTTAGAAATAATGATTTTTAATTGAAATAATGTGTCCTTCAAACTTTGCTCTCGTCAAAGAATCCTCCATATGCAGCAATTACAGCCTGGTAGACCTTTGACATTCCGGTTGTCAATTTGTTGAGGTAATCTGAAGAGATTGAACTCCATGCTTCCTGAAGCACCTCCCACAAGTTGGATTGGCTTAATGAGCTCCCACAACAGCTCAATATAGGTTTGAGATCCGATGACTGCTGGCCACTCCATTATAGACAGAATACCAGGTGACTGCTTCTCTAAATAGTTCTTGCATAGCTTGGAGCTGTGCTTTCGGTCATTGTCCTGTTGTAGGAGGAAATTGGCTCCAATCAAGCACCATCCACAAGGTATGGCATGGCGTTGCAAAATGGAGTAATAGCCTTCCTTCTTCAAGATCCCTTTTACCCTGTACAAAGCTCCCACTTTACAAACACCAAAGCACCCCCAGACCATCAAATTGCCACCACCATGCTTGACACATCTCCTCCAGCATCTTTTCATTTGGTCTGTGTCTCACAAATGTTCTTATTTGTGATCTGAACACTTCAGACTTAGATTTGTCTGTCTATAACACATTTTTCTAATCTTCCTTTGTCCAGTGTCTATGTTCTTTTGCCCATCTTAATATTTTCTTTTTATCGGCCTGTCTGACATATATCTTTTTTTTGCAACTCTGCCTAGAAGGCCAGCATCTCGGAGTCGCCTCTTCACTGTTGACGTTGAGACTGGTGTTTTGCGGGTACTATTTAATGAACCTGCCAGTTAAGGACCTGTGAGCGTCTGTTTCTCAAACTAGACACTAATGTATTTGTCCTCTTGCTCAGTTGTGCACCGGGCCTCCCACTCCTCTTTCTATTCTGGTTAGAGCCAGTTTGTGCTGCTCTGTGAAGGGAGTAGTACCCAGCATTGTACGAAATCTTCAGTTTCTTGGCAATTGAATTCTCACATTGAATAGCCTTCATTTCTCAGAACAAGAATAGACTGACGAGTTTCAGAAGAAAGTTCTTTGTTTCTGGCCATTTTGAGCCTGTAATTTAAGCCACAACTGCTGATGATTCAGATACTCAACTAGTCTAAAGGCCAGTTGTATTTCTTCTTTCAGCGATGCTAACATAATTGCAAAAAGGGTTTTCTAATGATTAATTAGCCTTTTATAATAAACATGGATTAACAAACACAAAGTGCCTTTGGAACACAGTGATGATTGATAGTATTACTGATAATGGGCCTTTGTAGATATTCCATTGAAAATCAGACGTTTCCAGCTACAATAGTAATTTCCAACATTAACAATGTCTACACTGTATTTCTGATCAATTTGATGTTATTTTAATGGACAAAAATTAGCTTCTTTAAAAAACAACGACATTCCTAAGTGACTCCAATCTTTTGAACGGTAGTGTACATCTTCACAAAATACCCAAAAGAATATTAAAAAGGTTCTTAAAGTGTTATTATATATAATAATATATATTAAAATATCTTATTATAGGAGTTCCCAAAAAATTTTAATTTGAAGAACCCATAAAAGATTCTCCAGGAACTTTTTCTTTAGAGTGTATGCACACTGCAAGCTGTTGGGTAGAGTGTGAGTAGTAAAACTAGAGTGAAGTGATTTGCTACTTAATGCTCCGTAACACACATTTACCCACAATAAATATTTTTGGTGGAGAAAGAAATGACTGATAGGAAAACTCATATATTTTCTTTGTGCAGATTTAAGAATATTTGAAAATCTGTCACCATTTGAGTGAGAGGAGGGCACCAGGCGTATTTTTAAGGACTTTAGTGTAAACACAGCACTTTCAGCACCAATTCCTGTTTTCCCATGGTTGATGTAATTATCCCGTATTTGGTGAGGGTTTAAGGTCAGTAGACTGTCACACTTCCAATAGGAGAAGGCATCCTGGCTGTGGGCCGGTCAGAACTATTGCCCCATATCTGAAATAGGGGGTTGTTGTGGGCGCCAACATGATACATATCTGAAACGTTTTTATTTCACTTCTGATCTCCACTCTTGGGTGTCATCATGCTAACACATTTTCACCACAGTCGCTGTGTGCTGATGACAACATTAGAGATACACTAATAAGTTCCTGTGTGACTCTCACCTCAGTGACACACACCGCCCCTCGAATACTATGGTGATGTACACCGCACCTGAAACGCTATGGGCAACTTCCGTCATGACGAACTGCTAACCAAGCACAACTCTTACTGTGTGGCACTGACATCTTTCAGCAGAAACACCAAGGCTTTCAGTGACAAAAATTGTGACAAAAATGTCTTTTGCCATTAGTTTCTGAAAGTTGCCCCTCGAATACTATGGTGATGTACACCACACCTGTACACCACACCTGAAACGCTGTGAATCAACATGCTTGGGTAACTTTTGTCATGACGGACTGCTAACCAAGCACTATTCTTACTGTGTGTCACTGACATCTTTCAGCAGAAACACCAAGGCTTTAGAGCAGGGGTGTCAAACTCAGGTGTGTGTGTTGTGTATGAAATGGCTTTATGATACACTGTAGGCTACTGCAGGCTAGCTATTCCATGGGTAACCTATAACTATAGCAAGGACATTGTCGCCAGAATTGATCATTTCTAGCAAAATGTGCATTCAATCAATATTAAAGTACCATATTTACTTCATATAACGTTTTAATTTGCTTTTATGTTAAATTAAATACCCAAATGGGAGCTTGAAAAAGCCTAGAATATGAAAAGATACAGATGAGCTCACAGATTCCTGCTTTCTTGACATTAACAAAAGAGAAGCTCCATTTTCCCCTGGGCTCCTAATCGACAGTTTTCCCCTCCTCTTTCCCCCGTTCTTCAAGTTGTCATGGAGATGTAACCTTTACCAAACTCTGAGTGATCCCTAGGAGTCTGATCATTACCAGAACACAACGCTCCTCTAAAAGGATTCATTTGTTATTCAAATCTAAAATGAATTTGTGCAGAGGTGCTTTGCGTTAGCTCTCTCTAATGCAGCCCAGTTGATTTAATTTGGGATTTCATTAGGCTGTATGAAAGAAAGAAATGGTCATTCTCAGCAGCTGTCTATTCCATGTTGAGCAATTTCCATATCCTTCATCCCTCTATATTTATCGCTCCATCTTGCCACCAAGAAGAGTGCTGCCATATGATAGAGTATCATTTTAACTCAACTTTCAGAAACTAATGGCAAAAGACATTTTTGTCACAATTTAGTTTAAAACCATTATTTTCACAAGGCTGCTTTGGCCTGCTCTTCAACAAGTCAGCACCTGATCCAGGAACAAACAGGCCAGGGCCTGAGGATTAAACTGAAGAGACTAAAGGGATAATAATATCAACTAGTGTGGTTTATTGGTGGTTTCCTGAAGGTTGTATGCGTCAGGTGTTTGTCATCTCTTTGAGGTTTTCAGAAGAAGGTTCATGATGAGTTTTACAGAAATTAAAAGATGAACTATGAACATACTGGAAGACTGTGTCTAACAAGGCTCATCCATATAATTTCCAGTCATAACACACTATTTGCAGGCAACTGTGAATGGGTGAAAATGACTCCACTGAGCCATCTCTTTTTAATATCAGTGTTTCTCAGTGAGATAAGGTAGTCCCATGGTCTGTTATTAGGTAACTGTCTTTAAGTATTCAATCTACTATTCTTTCTCTCCCTCTTCTACTCTTTATCTCTTAGTCTTCCTTCAAATCTACTTCACACTTAGCTTTATATTAATAAAGCACTTTAATAATTCTATGTGTTTTGCCCAGTTAATTTATTTTTTTCCGTGTGTGTGTGTGTTAATGCGATGAAGACTTGCTGTATGTATAAACTCTGTGAGAGAGCAGAGAAAGTGGAGGGAGGAGTGGGACAGTGTGAGGAGGAGTTTAGAGTGTGCCGTTTCGTTGCCCCACCCTCCCCCTTTTGCGTGTGTTTACAGCCTGTCATACGGGGGAGGGGAGGGAAGGGCTGGAAACCCCAAAAGTTGGCCCCATGACAAGTGACACCCTCCCCCTCTCCGTACAGAGCAGCATGAAAAGCACCACAGAAAGAAAGAAAAAAAAGAAAGGGACAGAAAAAGAAAGAGAAGGACAGAGAAAGTGAGGGACAGAGAAAGAGCAGGATAAAGGAAAGCAAGCCCAGCTGTAAGCTCCACAATGCAGACGAGAGCTCGGCAGGAGCTCAAAGCAGCTCCAAACCACTGCCTCCATTTTCCTTTTGAATTAAAAGGATCACTGCTGCAAATCTGGGGGATGGATGGAAGGTGGGTGGGTGGGTGGGAGGGGAGAGAGGAGTAGAGGGGAGCACGGGGGTAAAGTGAGAGGAGTGGGAAGCAGAAGGGGATTATATATTAATACGTTTCTTCAGCAGCTTAATCCTAATGATTACACCAAAATAAATAGAATGTTTATTTCCTCCTATGGTTAAAGCGGGCAGGTGCCAACATGGTTCTAATGGCAAGAACAAAACCAGGGATACCTGCTCGTAAACATATTCAGCTAAACACCAAAGTTATACATCTTGTGTGTTTCTCTATTATCAGGCTTAATAAAACAGACAGGTAATTACAGGGCTGCAAACAAGAGCTTTGAGGGGTTTCTTAAGTTTTGCGGTTTTGTGTCAGATGTAGTTCATGACTGGTTTGAGACTGGGCATTTGCTAAAGCCCTCTGTTCATTCAAGCCCTCTGTTGTCCACACGCACAAAAACATTATTCAATAATGGTTCTTCTAACTCATCCATCCTTAGGTTTGAGTGTGTAGCTTAGCTCAGAGGACACACTTAACCCATCTATCACAGGTATCAGGTATGCCCATCCACAGTACAAGGTCCCCTGTCAGACTTCTCTGTCTAATTCTCTTTTTCCATCTCTCTGCTAGAACCATCCACCTCACCAGAACACAGTAAGCATTCACCTGGCACTGAAAGCTGAAAAGACCTCCTTGAGAAGCGAATTCAACTGGTGATGGCGGTTGGGGGCCGGGACACGTGTTACGCTTCAGCCCCTGTGAACCCTGGGAGGTTGGTGTTTTCCGTACATTTGGGGTCATCGCTAGGTCGGTGGTCGATGTCGCACCGGCCCCTCCAAACACACGCACACATCCACACACACCTGCATACACAGACAGCCCAACCTTCACCAAGCCTATGCTGGATTGCTGTTCTAAGCAGCTGTTGTTTTAGTTTAGTTTAGTGCACTGAGATTTCCCAATGTCCTGATCCATAGGACGCCCTGTGCCATATTTCTGCTGGTCATTGTGGATCAGGTGGTGAGGTGTATTGCTTGTCATCTCTACGCCTGCAGCGTAGAAGATCTGGACCTAAAAGTGTGGAACAGACCAGGCACATGCATGCTATATTGTGAATATTAGACAGCTGTAAAATCATTGTCAGTGCTACAGACCAGGCAAACATCGAATGGACACGGCTACTGTCATAACTTAGGCCTTCAGTGGAGATATAGTGTATTCATGGAATATGTAATGTGAACATCTGTACCGCACGATTTCTCTGAAATGACAGAGGAAATCTAGACTTGGCGTGTATACTTGGTGGATGGAAAGCTTGTCAGTCACCGCTGCATTTTCTCTGTTGCTGTTGTTTCTGACTCATCTAGCCTCTGTTGAACCATGTTGCCTCGGGAGAAATATGCTCATTAAAAAGACAAACCACAGAGGTTGGACTTTATTGAGAAGGATAGACCAGCCCAAGCATCTAGAGGGTCTGTCACCTTGAACACAGCAAGCTGATTAGTGATGACTGCTTCCAGGCACTGGTTTATTTTCCTGGAAACCCCTTGTAACAAATTCACAGACACAAATTTTAAATTGTGTCCTGAAAATCCTCTGTCCCTTGTCTCTCTCTCTCCCTTACCATATCCTTCTCTCTCTTTCTCTCTTGTAAATTGTTCTGTATTAATTGGATTTGTTAATTATCTCCAGTAATAATTGTTAACTGATATCAGTGGTGCTTTCCTCTATGATGCTGCTGTCTATCTGGGTCATTACTAAAAGACAGACCCATATTTAGATCCTTTAGGGACAATAGATCACTTAGGGACAAGGCTCAAGACTCTTATACTGGGGATGACTTTTAACACTCAGAGCACAGGAATTCTGTAACTAAAATGGCCATGGTGGTCACTTTGACTGGGGATATTTATATTGGGTAAATGTTCCCTGATAAATTATAAGTTGTAAAATAATTCAGGATCAGATATGAAACGCCACTTATTCAATTAAGTATTTATTTGCAAAAGATTAAAATACATTAAATGTGTTAGTCTTGGAGTTGTCTCCTTCAGGATATCTTACTGAGTGTGGATCATGTTAAGATAATAATAATAATTACAGAGAGGTTGGTTCTTGGTTTCCTTCCTGTAGGGGGATAAGTACAGTGTACACTCTAAAAACAACTGGGTCCTGGAGGATCCTTTATAGGTCCTTTAAATTAAAACTTTGGGGGAAACCATGTAAGTACTTTGAGGCAATTGAAGAACCCAAAAAGGAACCACCAGGAACCTGTTCTTTTTCAAGTGTACACTACATCAGTCTCCCAGCAGGAAGGAAACACAGAACCAAACAATTCATGATTGTGTTGAGGCATGGGTTCAAGAGAATAAAACTGCATGGTAACTTGCATGAGAAACATCCAGACAACCACATGTCAGCGGTTACTTGCCAGGGCAGCCTGGAGAAGGGAACAGATCATTCACAAAAATCATTATTTCAAATCACCCTATAAACGACCATGCAGGCCATATTGAGATACACAGTGAAGAGACAATTCTAAGGATTCTACTGAAGCTTGTTTGCCAAAATCTTTAAAAAATTGAGTAGTGTACTCTGTTTCAACATATTTATTTTTCCCAATATTGCCATAGATGTAGAGGTTCCTCATGTGAGTACTGTCGACAATCAACAATAGCCAAATGGGGAAACTGTCCTTGCTATTTTATTCTGTTATAGTCAGGGCCCTGGGGCATTGACCTCTACTGACATCCTTTTATAAAACTGCAAAATTCCTGTAGCTTCTTGGGCTGTCCCTCAAAAGTCAACGCTCAAATAAAAGGGAGGTGTGTGAGAGAAGCCGCAGAAAGGCTAACAATCGCTTTTAAGGAGATATACATTTCAGGGACTGGGAATACATTTATGGTGTGCCGCAGTGTAGAATTCTATGTTAGTAGCTGCCACCTATTGTCCTAAGGGGTCCAGCCGCAGTGAATGTTTTTCTTCTTGTCAGTGTATTTACAGTTACATACTGTTGACGTAAGAACTTTTACTTATATTGTAGTTACATACAAACCATCCTTTTGGTTCACCAGCCACTCTGGCAGGTAGAAATTAAATCTAGCCACTCAGATTGTTTACCAGCCAAAATAAGTTTTCGCCCAATTATACCATGAAACGAAAATACTGATGGATGATGTAGATGTTTCTTAACAATGGATGTATTCCTAGTAACAAATGACGTGGTACTTTACTCAGTTGTGCTGCAGCAGGGATTACCATGGTAAAGGAACCAACGGCGGGCGGCACGCTGTGTCTGTGACAATTTCCCCCTCTACGGTGCAACTCACTAGTTTGAATTTGTAATAATCTGACATCTTCATTAGGAGTTGAAGTTTACTCTCAACCTAAAAAAACTAAGGATGTGAACAAAAAATATTGTACCATATAGTACCATTTATTTAATAATTTAGTGATCTACTCCGGTAGGCTAAAGTGAGCACATTTCATTGCTGCCTCTGTGCATGATTATAATATGGGTAGCTAGTCACATAACCGACTATTTTTTAACATGCTTCTTCCTTTTCTCGAAAAGATAAGGCAAACTCAAACTCATCCATAACACAGGTTAATATAGATTACCTTTAGCTGGCGCTACACAGCAACATAAGATTAGGTGCTGCTTTCACTATTTATTCTTTTTGTCAAACTAGAGCACATGCGGCATTCAATAACCACTAATGACATTAAAGCAGAGCAAAACACTCTCTAGCGCTGCACATCGAACCTACGTTGCCTGCCAACCCCACATGTCTATAAAGTAAGTGCCAATGATTATACAGAGTTGAACTCAGACTGCACACTCACACTTCAGCCAAAATATTAAGTTGTTTTCCTGTGTCGTGGTACCACCCCTGCAGATTCACCGGTACATCAATCAATCATATCAAAAGCTCTGCATAAACTGACTTGTATTGCAGGGTGGCAGGAAACAAACAATTACTCAAAAAGTATCATCTGATGTGAACTAGCTACGATTTGGGCAAAGAATAAAGAGCCCACTGCACCTTTTTCTTTCTTTTCCAAAAAAGTTGGAAGGTGAGGAACAAAAAAGTGAGGAACAGAAGTGTTTAATTTGCAGTGGTCTCTTAATTTTAACCCTTCTGTTCCTCACTCAAAACATTCCTTTTCAACCTTTTTGGAAAGGAAAGAAAAAGGTGCTGTGGTCTCTTTATTTTTTCTGTAAATAGACCTTTATGGTGAAAACACAAAGCACTACATGTTGCCCAAACTTAGCATGACCCATGCCTCAACCCACCATCCCTAGAATGAAATATGGTGGGGGCGGCATCATGCTGTGGGGATGCTTCTCATCAGCAGAGACAGGGCATCTTGTTAAAAGTTTAGGAAGAATGGAAGGGGCAAAACACATGGAAATGCTTCAAGAGAACCTGCTTCAGTGTGCTAAAATACAGAAGCTTGTGAGGAAATTCACCTTTCAACAGGACAATCTTCCCAAGCAAAAGGCCAAAGCAACATTGAATGGCTCAAGAATAAAACGCTGAATGTCCTCCAATGGCCCAATCAAAATTATGATATTATTTCCATTGAGAAACTGTGAGATTATTTAAAATTATGGTGACTCTACCAAATATTTCCCAACACAAAACCAATGTCACCTTATAATTTATTTTGTGTTTCAATGTTATAAAACTAAATATCAAACAGAAAAATATAAAATATCAAACAACTCTTTAAATTCTAAAATGGTAAGATTTTCACAAAAATATCTCAAATGTAATTGAAACAAATCAAACCTTATAGGCAGTGGCAGGATGTAAAGGTGTTCATTTGGGTATTTACGGTAATTTTAATTACCCTGTTAAGATGCTCAGTCCCACCCCCACCATCCTGGCCCTCAGGCCGCACTCTCCGCCCCACCCTCCCGCTCCCATAACCTTCCCAGCCTCCAGCATCACAGGGATTATTATGGCTTGTATTTAGCAGGCGGCGGCAGCAGAAAACAGACTGATATGATATTCCACAACAATGACACAGTAATCACGTCTACTCTGGCGTAATCTGCTCCCATGTCTCAGTTTGTTCTTCTTATCATAAAGTCAAGAGTTGTTTTTCAGCCCTTGTGGGCAATTTGTTCTGCTAGCAGCCAGACGCTGCAACACAATCACCACTCAGCTCGTCTCCTCTAATAAGCACTTATCCTGCGTCTGTAAGAACACTGTGCTTTGTTTATATCGTTGTGTTTCAGGAGGAGGCAGTTTGGGTGGAGGTGTTACATGTGGACGTGGAGGTGGGGAGGTTGCCGGAGCATCTTGTTCTTTGTAGTGGAATGAAGAACTTGGCACCAAAATGAAGAGTTTCAATAGGGACAGTAATAGTGCATTCTCTAGACAATGACTGACCTGGACTGATGCAGCAAAGGGTTTATTTCAGGTACATTACATAGAATACACTTGAGGACAACACTGTGGATGTTTCCCCTTCAAGCTGGTGAAGTTGATGTGTTGTCACTTCCCCAAAACGCCCATCCCAACTGTATGGGACCACACAACCTGTCACGAGAGGGAAGTAACCACGGTAATTACTGGCAACACATACCACCTGTTTTCATTCCGCATGGCTGAAACACTCTTTAAGTCCAAAGAAACATGCCATAGATCTTCAAAGATCAAACTACAGAGAGGCAGGACTCACATGCACACAAGAGCTATTGGCAGTGCCAGGCAGGCAGGGA
>JACXGI010000280.1:46434-60109 GCA_016801175.1 Esox masquinongy
GAGACAGGCAGACAGACAGACAGGCAGGCAGAGAGAAAGGCAGATATGGTAGGCAGGGAGACAGGCAGACAGACAGACAGGCAGGCAGAGAGAAAGGCAGATATGGTAGGCAGGGAGACAGGCAGACAGACAGACAGGCAGACAGTAGAGAGCTACTGTGAGCAATGCCCTTATAATGAGGTCCATCAGTGTAACTAAATCCCAGAAAATATTTTTCTTTGTGTCCGGCAGCTATAACCATTTTGCCAGGCAAAACATGAAGAATTAGTCAACTCCGACAGCTTGTATTTTTTGACAGTGTTTTCCTTTTCTCCACTATATTCCTAAAGAAAATATGAACTTTCTGTACCCAGGAATCCTGCAGAGGGCGGTGCAAATTGTGAATTATTCATAGTATTAACTTTAACTTTTAATATACACTAGCATCCATTATTATTTTAGTAAAATATATTTAATATTAAAGTATATATCTTTAAACCTGGTGGTTTTAAACTGTCACTTTACTAGGATTCCCATTTGGTTATGCCATGGGGCCAGTTGATATTCCTGGGGTCTGTCACAATGAAAGAGACATTACAGACCAAAGTACAACAACCTTTGTCCGTAACAAAGTTGTTGTAAAATGTGTGTGTGTGTGTGTTTCTTTCTCTCCCCAGTCCCCATTGTGTTGGGAGATGTGGTATCTGTTTTTAAAAGAGATTTTGATTCTATATCCTGAGTTACCTGAGGTGGAAAATACTTCTATGCCTTTGTATTGACTGTTTTGTTCATGTACATGCCTCTCACAAAGACTAGTAGCAAAGCACTCAATCTATTCTCCACTTTGAGCTAGGAGAGATTGACATGAATGCTGTTGATATTTTCTCTCTGTGTATTTAAGGGGCTGAGGCCTTTCTCTGTTCTGGGCCAGTTGCTGTTTTTCTAGGTCCTTTATTGTACTTGACTATATTATTACACAATCAAGATGTGATAGAACCAGAGCCTGCAGCCAACATGCTTGGTTAAATGTGCTGTTAGAAAAGTATTTCTTAATTATTACCTTTTTTGAGCAATATAATTAGTGCCTTGTCTAGATAGCATTGCAGATTCTGGAACTGTGAATGTGTACATCAACCAATCCAGAGCAAGGCAGGTAACCGAAATGTGGTAGCCCACTGCACATCTTATTAGGGGGGCTTGGTTAAAAGCGAATGTTACATTTTGTTTGGGGATTAAGTGCAATTGATAGACAAATATAATGTAATGTTTTAATTCTTAATGATCAATGCCAGGTGATTTGTCATAGCTGAATGACTGAAACAATTGCTACACATTTCCAACACACTTGAATTGAGATTTCTTAAAAATGAGAATTTCTTTCATGGTTAGGTTGGTTATGTAAGCGCATGATGGCTAACAGTTGTTGGCATAAGTTTGTCCACCATGCCAATGAGTCATAAAAATAATCGTCCACATCAAAACATTTTGGGATGAATGAGTCATTGGATTCCATAAAGGATGGAGTTGAATTAAATGCTCCCCCCATCAGTCTTCCTTTGATCTTAGTTTCATTACACCGTTTCTCCTTCTTTTTGGTCAGCTTAGTTACATCATTTCTTAATTTGCAGTAAGTTTGCCCACTACTTTGTCTCTCTCCACCCGATTATTTTCACTTCCTCATTGACTAACAGAGCCTTAACAGCTCTAACAGGAAGTATTTAGGTGGGTGCTTATCAATAACTGAAAGTATTTCCTAAATGCAATTTGTACACGGTCAAAGTGCTCCTAATTACATGCAACAGACTGGCAAAGGTTTTATAGTCACTATAATATGGTGACTGTATCCTTTGGCTGTGTATACAGCTTAAAAACTATGTTCTGCAACATTAGGAAACGTTTCAATAATGGTACTTGATGTACTTCTTATACTATTTGTAAATGACCTGGTCTGGTTAATAGCCTTAACCAGATTGCAGACCCATGTTTCAGTGAGAAGCTTCCTCTATGGGAGACAGCTTGATGAAAACTGATCTATATTCAAGTCACACAGAAAACTGACCTCTCTGCAAACTCCACATTAGCTGTGAAGCATTTCACACCTATCATCCAAATTCTGGTTTCTAGCTCTCGGTGGCCTGTGGCAGCGCCCACACAGAATAGGCTTAACAATGTTTCACTAGGTGACTTTCACTTTAACTGGGGTACTCTTCTAACATGGTATCTTTATTTGTAGTCGTGTGTGACAACTGGGTACTCCACTGCCGCTGCTGTGTATGGAGCTTGACAGTGAATAAGATGGTAATGTAATGAGATCCACATGGTAATAGACAGCCAGCCACAGAACAAGCTTTACCCCGGGAGTCAAAACTGGTGGCAGCCACCGCTCCCCTCAAGATCTGCCGCACTGTGGGACCCACAGCCTAAAGTCAACAGTAGATGGAGAGAGGCAGACGGAGAGATCAGTAGCGAATACGCCAGGAGCTATGTACATGGTGAACACGTCTAGGGGCATTAAAACAGTGTCTCTGCAGAACATTTAGATGTGTCCTAAAGGACAGGACTCCTACAAGACGCTGCCGTGACCAGCTGTTCATCTGAGGAATTTAACCTGGGTAGGAAGCCAGCAACTTTTTTTTGGAATGAGGTGTTTTCTAATCAACGCCTCTTTGGAAGGTGCTCAGGTTCCCGTAGGGGGGCTGGTAACTTGCTGTTAGAACCATCTCACCTGTTCTGTCAGAAACCTCTTGGTCATCATCCCATGACACCAATTCTGATCCTCTGCCGTCAGGTGAAAGGTAAAAATTGTATATCACCACGAGTCTCCCAACAGATGCATTGTGTTTTCTCTGTTCCTGTATTTGTTATAAATCATTGATGGATTGGGGAATGTGTGGTAAGAGAATTTCAAATCATTACCATCTTTATCTTTGGCCTGTTGTCTGACTCGCTATCCTCAGAAGTGCTACATTCAGAGATTTTCTGAAGTGTGCAACTTGAAAATGTTCTTTCTGTTTTGGTTGAGTGTCCGCATTTAAATATGAGCCAGGGCTGTCACACTGATTTCAGAGGAGCCAGGGGACCTGAACACAATCCAATAATAGAAACTGGCAGGCCATATCTTTTGTCTCATCAGTGGATATATGAATATAATATGAATATGTTATATTCTATAGAATACTGTATAATGTTGAGGGACAGCCACTGTAAATTAGGGAGAACAGTCTGTTCTCTTTATTGTCTTTGTGTATAGTCAGTCCTCTTTATTGTCTTTATATACAGTCAGTCCTCTTTATTGTCCTTATATACAGTCAGTCCTCTATTGTCTTTATATACAGTCAGTCCTTTTTATTGTCTTTATATATAGTCAGTCCTCTTTATTGTCTTTATTTACAGTCAGTCCTCTTTATTGTCTTTGTATATAGTCAGTCCTCTTTATTGTCTTTATATACAGTCAGTCCTCTTTATTGTCTTTATATTCAGTCAGTCCTCTTTAGTGTCTTTATATACAGCCAGTCCTCTTTATTGTCTTTATATATAGTTAGTCCTCTTTATTGTCTGTGTATAAGGTCTGTCCTCTTTATTGTCTTTGTACATATATAGTCTTCTTTACTGTCTTAATATAACGTCAACGTTCAGGTCTAGTCCATCCCCTCTCTCTCTTGTTTCCTTTTTGTTCTTTTCTTTTTTTCCTCCCTCCATCTGTTGAATTCTCTTCTATTGTTCAGTCTGACGCTCCTCCTATTATAATTTATCACATGAATCCATACTCAGCATCAAGTGTTGTCATTTCCAGCCATTAATTTGATATATTTATTTAATTTAATGTTTATCTGATATCTATAAACTCAGATGGTGTAATCATCAGCCCAGATCCTCCTGTCAATCACAGGAAATCTGTTAATTGCACCTAACAATTTAGAAATATTTTGTAGTAAATCTAAACAATCATTAATGTCTATAAAATGCCTGGATTGTTTTTTTCTTGGAACTTTGAAGGATAATTTAATTTGCCTTATCATTTCACAGTTGTCTGGGTAATGTTAAACATATAATGATTAACTTAGCCAGGTGAGTACTAGTTTTTAGTTAGCGCCACGCCAGCTGTAAGTGTCCGTTGTCCGTCTGGTTGCCTGATGAAATCTGGAGAGTTTTGTCCAGCTGACACAACCCCATTCAGTTCTATTGGTGTGTGTTGCAGAACTACAGAGAATGTAAATGGCAAAAGACGCCTGATTTAAACTGAAGGGCAGTGGAGGAGCTTCTAAAATCTGTAAACCTCTTATTGTAGGACACTGTGCTGCTAACCTTGTTGTGGTTAAAATCACTACACAATAATGTTCCTGATAATAATATGAACATTTAACAGACTGCTTCTTTGTTTGAGGTTGCTTGGGAGAGTGATTACTGACCTTTGACCTTGATTGAGGTGGGGGGGGGTTCAGAGGGGGCTGGTGGGGGGAGGGGTGGCTGATCAGAGGCCCGGAGCAGGATGTGGAAGCTGATATCTGAGCCCCTCATTTGGGTCTGAACTAATGATCTCCTAGCCATGACGCCTCAACAAAAAAAAAACTAGGCAAAACACCTCCGATGTACTGATGAAGACTGGATCCTTCGGGTCTCTGTAATCGTCAGGGCTGGTTTCTGAAAAAAACGCTGGACATGGGAGTGAATAGGCCTTTAGACAAGATTCTGCTAATTCACACTGAACAAAAAGAACTTTGAGAGCTTCGCCACCTAGTCCAGCAAATCGTGTGTGGACGCATGTTTGCATGCTTGTGTGTGTCCAACAGGCTGGTGGCTGTAATGTGTGGCTTCAGAGCTGTTTCTGTAACTCCCAGTCAACCAGTTGATGTTTCTGTTGCCGTAAAGACGCAAAGACGAAATGTAAGTGTAAGCTAATATCTAATGGTGGAGGGGGAGGCATACAGCAGGACTCAATAGATTAAGGCTTGGTGAAAGATGTCAGTTTAAGGAATGTAACCATTACACACTGCCATATAGCCATTACACTGTTTACTTTCTGATGAATCGCTTTCGGCCACTAGGAGAGTACAACTCCTGACATTTTGTAAATGAGAATAATGACTGGTGTCTCCTTTCATCGTCTAGAACAACTGTAATATCCCAGCCTGGTTTTTCTGCCCACTGAAGTCCCCTTTAGGAATAAATATGTTTTAAGTGGGAGCAAAAGCTCTTTGTTCTAGTTGACATGGCATTAATTACCTTATAATCTGTGTGCTTTTAAGGCACGATTTTGGGTGAGATGCAATGTAAAGTTTAAATTGGTGTAATACTGAGGGCATCTTGACCTGACTTCAGACCTTTGCCGCATCCTAAATGTTCTCTCTGTACTTTATTTCACAGCCCCGTCAGTCTCATGCAGCCATCGACCGATTACATCACTACAGAGGGTGTAAGCACTTTTGCTGTTGACTGCCTAGAATGCTGAAGCCAAGTTTTCCTGAATGTAGTGACAGGACAAGATGGAGTGTCTGAGACCTACACGCCGTGAGCCTGGCTGTTCATTATGTACAGTAAACACACAGTCATTATTCTAGGCTTAGTGTGTTCAGCGTGTTTTATTGCAGTGTGAGCGTTGCATGTTTTAAACCAGCGAATTACGGAGGTAGTAGGTCAGCCACAAGGCCATACAGCTAGCTAATGGACCCACCTTGGTCCCTTTTAATAGTCACTATTAACTCTAGGCTGTTTATGTCAGACAAGGATTTTTTTTCCAAATCGACACCAATATTCTAATGTACAGTTTTTATTTGCTTCAATAAAAAAGCTTAAATGGTTTAAAACAGCCAGTCCGAAAAAATAAATCTTATTAAGGAGCAAAGATAATCCCATTCCCAGGATGTTCTTTTCTTTTGGTGTTTAGAGGACATTCTTTTCTCAGCTGTGAGGGCATAGAGGTTGAGAGGTTTGAAAAATGATTCCTTAAAAGGATGGGAGCATAAACACCAGCTTAACTAGCTGAGCATGTTTTGGCTACTCAGCAAATGATCACTCCCGGGTTCAAATAAGATTGGCATCTTTTAAAGTCTTCGACGTTTCACTGAGCCAGCTGGAGTGACAGATGGGCTGGGTTTGCACTTTTGCGACAATCCATTGGTTCGATTGTTCTAAGCGAGGAGCTAAAGCATTCGGAAGAAAACAAACACGGTTTGAACCAAGCCGTTCTTGAGGGGATGTATGGAGGTGAGAAGTGAACAGGCCCGATGCCATGATCCCAATGCCCTAAATGGTTAAGCACTACGAATGCCAGTCTGAGTGCCCGTGCACCTGGCACCATGACAACTGGCACAGCAAGGTACTTACTGAATTACATTACTGTCAGCGAGAACATTACAAAACCAGACGCCGAGACGTGTTTCCATTCAAACACCTTCAGTTATCCTTCCAACAGGAGGGGTTGTGTTTTAATGGCTCTGATAAGTCTGCTCTCTGAATATAATTTGCTCTCTGTCTCAGTAATAAGGCTAGTTAGCATTGTTCTTGTCACCGATGCTGTCCTTTTCAGAGATGTGTGCTGTATTGTGATCAGAGGGTGTGAGTTGAGTGGTCACAATCGTGCTCATCACGTCCTTTTACCCACTCCGCCACAAACCATTCACTGCAGCAAAAACAATTATTAATTTAATTCATTTTTTAATTTAAAAGCAATATTTAACTAACACCTGATCTACTTTTGTGACTTTGTCTCATTTGGTTTTGAGGTAGGCTGTCATATGAAAACTGTTTTAAATATTTATTTGGACAGAGCCAAAAGAAAACAAATACCAATTAGCTCAACATCAGTCAAGAAAAAGGCTCTAAGAAGGAAAACCCTAATCACAGTCAACACAAATACATTTTTAAACTTATACAATATAGCAGTATATTAAGAATTTAAAAGTAACACTTTATTTGGATAGTCAGTCTGTAGATGCTATCTAACAGACTGTGAATAACATTTTAATGAACTCTCTACTAATCCTAGTCTAAAACCTCATCCTAACCCTTACACTAACACTTACTCTAAACCTAACCCTAATCTTAACCTTAGCAAGCATTTATTTTGTTTTTGATAGTTTGTTAGTATGAATATATGTAGCGCATCCACAAATGGTAATTTTGACTGTCTAAATAAAGTGTAACCATTTAAAAAATATATTTAAGTCCATATCTGTGTAAATATAGGCAACAACAAGACCCTTCAACATGTCAGGGTCCCTTTATCGCTGTATGAACATTTACTGCATATATACAAACTGAGCCCCGTAAGCTACTGAAGCATTCAGCTGGTGCGTGAGGTTTTCAGACGGAGGTACTCTGGGGAACTTGAGAAAAAAACTCTCCAAAAAAAACTTGGAAAAAACTGAGCTGGCTGCCATTTTGTAACCGTCTTCATTAGAAAGCCAGTGTAACTTATACTACATCCAAAGCAATGAAAAGAAGAGCTCCATGGCGTTCTCAATCCAGCCTGGGGTCCACAGATGCCCAGTGAAGGATCATTAAGCCTACAGTCTAGCCAGCGAGCGGAGCAGTGAGGTCAACTACAGCCTGCAGCTGTACAACTGACCGTGTGTCTGCAGGTGTGTGTATTTGTTTGTGCGCGCGCGTGTGCGCGTGCGTGCGTGCGTGTGTGTGTGTGTGTGTGTGTGTGTGCGCGCGTGTGATCCACAGGTGCAGGGCCTGGTCTGGGCGGAAAGGGAACATTAGCCCCGGGCCACGGAGGCAGAGAGGCAGGAGGGGAACTGTTTGAGATGCAAATCACCTTCCAAGTCCGCACAAAAACATCCTCTATTGGAGCAGCTTGTAAAATAGAGCACCCCATGGCTTCATTCATAGAAAGGCACTGCATCCAGGCCAGCGGACTGAACGGCCTTCTAGAACTATTCAGCCCTGTCGGGAAAAACAGGGAGCGCTGTCCTTATAATATCAGTCATGAAGCAATTGCCTGTTTTAATCTGATAACAGATGGTTCAAGGTATATATGTGATTGGTACAGGATCCTTCAGGAGGCTGCAAACCTTCTTTTAACCCCCCCCCCAACCTCAAAATTTTCCCTGTCTGCTGAAGCCTAGTCATCTGGATCTGGATGACCTAAATGTCCCATAAATAATAATTAGCACTCATACCTGTAAAATCACCAGTAATGACTTTGCTGTCCATGACATTGTGACTGTCCTTAGTATATTGGGACGTAGTGTAATAAAATTATGTTTCTGGAGGAAGGTGTTCAGAGGCATCTGCCTCATCAAACCAGTGCGTTATTGTGTATTACGTCACCAACGCAGTTGGACCATTTTCTTACCCAGTGAAGCGGACATATGAAGTAAAGGTTTAAGTAGCCTCACCCACTCAGACTGTGAGGAAGTGGAATGGGTGTGAAGTAGGATAAAAAAGCTTCAGCTGCAATGAAATCGGTTAGATATTAGGTCATATTTAGTTGCGAAAGGTTTCATAGCCTAACAGAAAAGATACTAACTTTAAAGCTTGTTTGGGCTTGGCACAAATACATTTCTCATCAACATGGACTACATACCATACAAAGGGTTTGATTTTGTTCCTCACTATCAACAAAGTAAATAAAAATTGTTTTTTCTCAGGAGTGTTTTATTGTAAACTGTAGACAGTGCTTGACTTGGAATTCAATGTGCATTAAACATTTTAAATTAATCGCCTGAATGCTAATGTACTGTTAGGTAGCCACTGTACTTTCTATTTTAACTACATAACGTCAATGGGCTAACATGGTTATGTAGGTTCCCTTTAGTTTCTAATTGAGCTGGCACATAAGGGCAGCATAACATTTCTTTATCAGACGTGATTCCATCATGTCTTTTTGTTCTTTTGAACTCTTGGTGAAATGTTACTGATACTTCTATTTTTTTACGCTTTTTTATCAATATGACAGGACACGTCATTTTCAGCAACAATGTAGGACCAGTTAATGTTTAGCTACTGAACATTTAATACTGTACATTGCATTGTATTATACTGTGATGCAATACTTCGTTATTATTATATAATCTGTCAAAGCCAGAACAACATTTAGTTAATGGAAGTTGTTTCTTTCTTCATTAGACAATATTGCATGTGGCCAGTGGATCATTATCACCACTCATATTACCACTCATCATCCCTTATCCCTATCTGTTCCTTATATCACCACTCTTCATCCCTTATCCCTATCCCTCCCACAAATCACTACTCATCATCCCTTATCCCTATCCCTCCCTCATATCACCACTCATCATCCCTTATCCCTATCCCTCCCACAAATCACTACTCATCATCCCTTTTCCCTATCCCTCCCACATATCACTACTCATCATCCCTTATCCCTATCCCTCCCTCATATCACCACTCTTCATCCCTTATCCCTATCCCTCCCACAAATCACTACTCATCATCCCTTATCCCTATCCCTCCCACAAATCACTACTCATCATCCCTTATCCCTATCTCTCCCTCAGATCACCACTCATCATCCCTGACACAAATCCCTCCCTCATATCACCACTCATCATCCCTTATCCCTATCCCTCCCTCATATCACCACTCTTCATCCCTTATCCCTATCCCTCCCTCAAATCACTTCTCGTATCCTTATCCCTCCCCCCATCCCTCCCCCATATCCCTTATCCCTATCCTTCCCGCATATCACTACTCATCATCCCTTTTCCCTATCCCTCCCTCATATCACTACTCATCATCCCTTAACCCTACCCATTCCTCATATCACTATCATCACCCCTTATCCCTATCCCTCCCCCATATCCCCATTCATCATCCCTGACCCCTATCCCTCCCCCATATCTCCACTCATCATCCCTTACCCCATCCCGCCATATCACCATTCATCATCATTCACCCCTACCCTGCCCCTCATATCGCCACTCATCATCCCTGACCCCCCCCCCACTTATGTCTGCTCATCATCCCTGACCCCTTCCCCTCATATTGCCTCTCATCATCCCTGACTCCCCCCTCATATCTCCACTCATCATCCCTGACCCCCGTCATATCAACACTCATCTTCCCTGTGTTGTAGTTTTTCTGTATGTGCCAAAACACAAAGAGATCAGTCTGACTGGTTCTGTTGCCTCTCAGAGCCATTTCAGAGACTGACTCGCTCCAAAGGAAGAAAACAAAGAGGGAACTTTCCAATATTTTCTCCCACCTTCATGACTCATTTCTTTACTGTCTTTTTAAGAGGAAAACACAGAGGTCATGTTTGCTTTGACAGGCTGGTACTAAACATTAGAGAGCCGATAAAAGTCAGTCAGCGCTTAGTATTTGGATCAGACAGAGCATTTTCATATACTTTTTGACCTCTAAAGGAGAACTGAAAGCTGTGATATTTCCAGCTCACAGAAGCATCGGGTCGGGTATTGATTGGCGTTTAAAACGTTTTTCAGACTTCCTTACCCAATCTCCCCTCCAGGATTAGCAAAGACAAAATAACTTTTTTTGTCTTCTGTTTTGTTCCCCTAATCAAAATCTCATAAAGCCCTCTATGGCTTTAATGAAACAGGCCATGCTTAGATGGTTGCATATAGTTGGGTTGACCACTAATAGAGGCCTCATTGTGTTAGTCTAAAAAGAGCCATAGATTAGCAGTACTGTTAGGGGAGTCATGAGATCACTGGAAGAGCACGTCTCTGCAGATATCAACCGTCCTTTTTTAGCTTAGACTCTGTGTTGGTTCTCCACAAAAATCATCTTTAGTGTGATGCCTCTCCAGGAATGCCCTCCAGACAGACTAACAGCCATCATCTCCATTCAGACAGAGGTTTAAAAATAACAGCTCTATCGTCTCTGCTGGCAGGGTAATCCGTCATAATGACTCTGCGTGTTAGTCACATGGAAGGATGACTGGGTTGATTGATACAAGCTGGAGCTGAGACTCCTATTCCATCTTTCTCTTCTCCTTGTCTTTCATATGGCTCACCGGATCCTTCTATGCTCAGCCTTGATCAACGAGAAAGACGGAGTGCATGAGTCCTTTTCTCATGTGAAGCCTTCTGCTAGACTTTGGGCCTCAGAGGGGATGTTCAAACAGGGTTAAGAACAAAAGCTTTTTATGGAGAAACCCCAAACCATTCTGCTGGCCCTTGAAACCCCTCCATGCTCATTCAGACGGGGGTGTTTCTGAAGATGACTCTGGAGAATGGCGCTCAGGAGGCTGGTCGTCTGTTTCAACAGGCTGCCTGGGGGTGGTCAGATCAGCTCAGCTCAATTTGGACAGCATCTTCAGATAAGGGTTACATGGCTGTCAGCAGGCTAACCCCAGCTATACAGGCTCTCTGTAGAAGTGAAGAGAAAACGATAGAGCAGAGAGAGAGAGAGAGCAGATAAAGAGAGTGTAGTTTCTTGGCCACGATTTAGAGAAAGGAGAGATAAAGGCTGTTGGGAGGAAGAACTGCCACCATCACTCTGTGCAGTGTGAGATGACGGTTTGAGAGACGAGGCGTTGTGGTTTCACTGAGCTAAATTTAAGAAGCTGGAAACTGCTGTCTGCATGTCTGTTCCTGTTGTGCGTGTTTCTCTGGTCACATGTTGATGTAAGGAAATGTCACAAGTCATAAACACATATCACAGTGCTACCTGACAAAAGTAGTCAATTGATATTATAACCTTAAAAAATTATTGTATCAAAAACTGACATTGTTGCCTTTCCTTTTGTTTATAGAACTGAATCTGTTTCATTGCGTAAAATGTATTTTTGATAACGGTTGTGTTGTTGTCGAACTTAGTTCTTGAGATGAGTGCTCTAACTGTAAGTCTCTCTCTAGATAAAATCGCCCATTAAATAACACAAATGAAAAATGTTAACTGGTTTCATCGAACCAAGAACTAAAAAACAGACAGTGATTTTGTTCCACTGACATCAATTCAAATGCGAGATCATCCCAGAAGAAACAACATATGCTGTGCAGTTTCAAACCACACATTTCCATATAGTTATCTCTGTAAATAAAAATAACTCTCTTTCTCGGGTACTCCTCCCATGTTAATTAAAAGCTAATTACCATCCATGCATTGTTCTCAGAAAACAAGAAATTTGTCAGGATACATTTGTTTATCATTTTTTTTAATTAATAAAAATCATCAAACGATTTTGCTGCCACCGATATTGTTTTAAAGATAAAAGTTATTGTTTTTAAAAAATTAATAATTCAAGGAATACAATTCATGATGAAAAAAATAAAGATTGCGATACTAAACACTTTAGGTGTCTACAGTGTAATGAGCAGTACCAAAACAGAATCCAAATCACCAGAGAGCAACTGAAAATAAATTGCTGTGTGTGTTGTGTGTGTTGGGTGTGTATGCAGGCGTGAGTATATGAGAGCGAGTGAGAAAGAGTCACGAGACATCCTCAACAAGGCTAGTTAGACCTCTTCAGCCCCGATAAAACTGCAAAAACTGTGTCTCAGTTGATACACATGCATACACTCACTCACCGGAAATAAGATGTAAATGGCTGCTCCTAGCGAAATTGTTAGATAAGTGTTCTCTGAACTCTGACTTGCCAGCGTCTAGCAGGGAACATTTATCGGCACTCTTGATAAACATTATACTTTGTAATTTTGAAAGCTTGTACTGAGATACTGTATATTGTGTGTTAAAATGGGGACATAATATAGTCTGTACACGAATGCAATTGCTCAGAGAATTTCTTTTTTTAACATGTCAAGAACTACATTTGAAATGATGTTCTCCTTATCTTTATTAAGAGAGATATTTTACCAATTGTGCAGATGTTTTGATTGTTACGTACACTGCACGGGAGATAACACTATTATAATATAATTGAAACAAATCTGAATGTTATCTAAAATGATTATTTATACACTATGTTTCTAATGCATGTTGAATTAGGCAATTACATGCATTTAAGAGCTAGAGAATAGACTGGCTGAATATTAAGTGTTTCTGCCTGAGTGTTGGGGTCAGAGGGCGCTCAGCGCTTATAGGCATATTAGCCACTTGGTTATGATAAATTATGACTGCGTTACCATGACTACCAACACACTCCTCTTTTTCTCCATCAGGTCGCTAAAGTACTGAATTAATGATCTTGTGTTTCTGGTCAAATGCCGATAATAGACTTAGTACCAGACTGAGACAGTCGTACTACAGATAGATGCTCCGAACTGGATCTGAAACCATGCTTATTAACTGTCCGACCCATCTCAAAATCAAAGGTGCTGTTTGAAAGGATCAATTTTTTTTATCTGCAGGCCTGTGTATAATGACTGTCTGTATTTACGTCTGATGCTACTTATTCTCCTGTTGTCCTTTGCCAGCTGGAGGTTGATTGTGGGGTCTGGGTTCTGAGAGACCAGCGTTGTCACTCAGCCTTGTCCCCACTGAGCCTATTAAGGAATGTACTGGCTGGCTGATTGGCTGCGTTGAAATGTCAGGGACCACTCTTTAAATGCTGACAGGGGAAGGGGGAGATTTGTGTGTGTGGATGTAACTTTGCTTGTAGGGTACAACAATCCCTGCGAGTGTAGTATAACGAGTAACATTGAAAAATGCAATTTTAGGCTTTGGGGTCAGGTTTACTTTTAAAAGTGACAGTGGGTTAGGTTTAGTGTTAGGGGTTAGGGCTGGGTTAAGAGTTAGTGTTAGGGTTTAGGGAAAAGAGGTTTTTGAATGGGAATATTTTGTGAGTCTCTACAAAGGTAATAAA
>JACXGI010000280.1:68181-87897 GCA_016801175.1 Esox masquinongy
CACACACACACACACACACACACACACACACACACACACACACACACACACACACACACACACACACACACACGAACACACAAAACAGCTAAGACATCCATTAATTGCCAGCCTATCTTCTTCAGATCTCTGTGCTGCTGGAGATCATTCTTTCTGAACAGAGTGGATCTTTTTCACCCACATCATTTAGTTAATGAACAGCAGACCGACCTCCCACAAGCGGAGATTAAACTCATCTCCATAATGCTGCCAAAGCTCACCATCATTCAGCGTCTTCAGGTTAAAATGCCACCAGTGAATAGCGTCAACTACCAATGCGAGGTTGTAACAACTGTTGCTCTTAGGGCCACAAGGGTCCCCACGTGATGGGCCGGGGCTGGGGCCGGGGGTCGGGTCTGGGGCTGGGGCTGGGGCCGGGGCCGGGCTTGGGCTGGGGGCCGGGGCTGGGACCAGGGCTTGGGCTGGGGCCGGGTCTGGGGCTGGGGCCGGGGCTGGGACCGGGGGCTGGGGCTGGGGCTGGGGCTGGGGGCCGGGCATGGGGCTGGGGCTGGGGCTGGGGCTGAAGCAAAACATTAACTCCACATGACCATTCTCCCCTTAGATGTTGGATGTGCTGCCATTTGTCCCAGACACCCAGGCCTCTTTGCCCACAAGCCTCCAGCCCCCTCGGCTGTGATACCACCCCACCATCAGCCCATCCAGGCCTGCTGCCCTCTTTCTGTGGCTTCCCCTCCTTCTGGGTGGTCAGCAACCCATGATGTGATTCTGAATGACTCGTGTGCTTCACAGTCAATATCTAAAGCGAGGGAACAAGAAAAAGAGTGGAAGAGAACACAAGGAAGATAGAGGGAAGACTGACTTACCCTAAAACAGTCTAGAACCATCTGATCAAAATTATTACAGACTCCCTTATAGGTATGTATTCTCTCAGGATTTCCCTATTCTCCAGGAGCCTGTGGAGAGAGACATTGTTTCGTCTTTATTTTGTGCAGCCTTTTCAGACATGGTAGGGTATTACTGACTTGTATTAGATTGTGTCAGAACATTTGCTTGACCACCCAGACTTCTTGTTCAAGCCCAACACTACACTAAACAGATTGTAGTTCCTTATTTTCCACACAACTGTGGATCTGAGTACCTACCAGATGATTTCTTAAAAAACATATTCTAACCATTTGGTTTTTGGTACACAAAGCCTGGGCCAGATCACACGTGTACAGCTCCATTTTGTTGGAAAAAAAATTATAATTGCTGATTACCCTTGTTTTATACAACATTATCTTTATTTTCACTTTTCCACATACAACTCCAGTTGTCCCAGACTGTAGCAATCAATTGACAGGTCTTTAATGAACTTCTGTTTGCACCACCTCAAGGTAACACAATCCACTGAACATATGTGGCACGCCAGACCCACTGCAACCCGAGTGTGCTAACAGAAACGCAACATTGCAGACTTCTCCACAGAGTACGAATGACTTTGGCCAGAATGCAAAAACAAACCTGCTGGACATAAGACATTTTAATGTCTGACAGAGAAGGGTGAGAATGTTTAAAGCTGTTTAAAAAAAAAAAGGTAAAGGTTTTATAGGTGAAGCTGAGGCAGTGTTGCCTTAAAACAGCTCAGTACACGTTTTATTATGAGGATCGAGTGAGAAAAGAATGAGAGAGAGAAAGAGAGGGAAGTGCAGAGGCCGAACTCTCCATTCATTCACGCCAAGCACTTCCTACAGATGGCACACACACATATACGCACATCTCATACATACACACACCTCACTCACAGCATGGTGGCTATTTTATTACATCAGTGGACCTTTCTTTTTTTAAGGCATAGCGCTAAACCTCAGGAATGCTCAAACAATTCATTTTAGCAGAATAGAGCCAGCAGAGTAGAGCCAGCAGAGTAGAGCCAGCAGAGTAGAGCCAGCAGAGTAGAGCCAGCAGAGTAGAGCCAGCAGAGTAGAGCCAGCAGAGTAGAGCCAGCAGAGTAGAGCCAGCAGAGTAGAGCTAGCGGAGCTATCGGACACGCTCTTTGAAGAGCCTCATCCAAATTCCATGTTGCCCACTGGAGTGTTTCACACATGGAGAGGGGAGGAAGGGGAGGAAGAAGAGGTGGGGGGCTGGTGATTCCATTGCATTTAGATCCGAAATTCAGTCCCAATTAATTTTACTCATCTGATCTCTAGGATTTTGCTAAAAGTATGCCTGAGCTGGCTAAATTAGGATTAACATTGATGCCATATTTTCAAAATTTGATTAAAATGAGCAGTCCTATCCCCCATTTGCTATATTCAGCGATGAATACGTAGTTCATTAATACCAATGCAAACATCTAAATAGCTGGTAAACAGTGCTAGGTTGTAGGGTTAGGACTATGGGTTCACACGTGTAAAGAAAGACTGTGTTGATCTGGCTTGTACTGCAGGCTTTACTGTTGAGGAGTCTGTGATTAGTACAAGGAGTATAGAAGGTTTAATAAAGATGACCTGTAATTACAAAAGCCCCGACTGCTGTTCTACATTGGTAATGTAGGGCGACATCCCGCAAATATGACAGGAGTTCTAACGCACGTCTACAACCACAGGTTTGGTCAATTTATTTAATCATGGACAGATATACAATTAGCCATGTCTTCAAGGTTAATTATTTTTCTCTTTTTCTATTTCCCGGTCTCACTCCACCTCTCGCCCTTGCTTTCTTTCTTTCTCTCCCTCTCTTTTTCTCTCCCTCCCTACCCTTCTCACTTCCCCCACTTCTCTCCCCATCCCTCTTTTCACTCCCTCTTTCTAATCGTAAATGTTTATTTACATTTAAAAGTGGAAGTGCTGTATTTTCAAAGGATTTTCATTGATTTATCTCTCCACAGGCAAGACACACACACAGAGACACACACACGACTTTGTCAGTGTGTTAAGCACAGGCTGATTAGTACTTGGGTCTGAACAGCCTGGGGTTAATGTTGATTAATTTTCATTGATATAGATTAATTAGCTGTGAAAACACTTAGATCTTTTAAATCACCTCCAAATGGAAAAAGTGGTATGCAGTATATCCATACATATGTAGTAGTGGAAGATTGTTCTGTATAATCTAGCCTTCTTAGGCAGCAATTCCATCTTGTATGCCTCAGCTTAACAAAACATAACGGCATCCTAAGTAAGACTGTTGTTTTCAATACTAAAAAAACAGCTTTCATTTTTTCTACTGCGCAAATGAAATTTGAATATCATCAGAAGTTTTGAATTTAAAATATTTTCAGTCGATATTTTCAGTAGTTTTTTCTGTACTAACATTTCCATTGAAAACAAATGTATTCCATTAAAGAAGTCACATTAAGCCGCTCTCATGTTGCTGCCGCACACATCTTCAGAGGAAGTGAGGGACTGCAATACTCCATGTTGAGAGTTTCAGTGTTTCTTTCCGTGTGTTGGTGGTCAAACCTCCTGCAGGCCCAGAGAGGATGCTGGGTCTTATTATTACAAATCAATATGGCTACTCTCTGCATTTGAACTGGACGATGTGTGAATTAGATGTGGGGGGACCCTGCCCTCCTGTGCTAAGCCCTTCAAGTCACATGAGGTTTGTCAAGCTCTGTCAGGGAGAGAGGAAGCAGGAAGCTCAGGGGATGTGTGTTGCATAGTGGCTCTGTCGCCATAGTGATGATGCTAGTTAGGCTGAGAGGGCCTTGGTAGGCATAACAATCCTCTGTGTGTGTGTGTTTGTGTGTGTGTGTGTGTGTGTATGCGTGCATGTGTGCACGTGTATGGATGCGTGTGTGTTGTGTGTGACAATACAACGACTTACAGGCTGAGCTGAGCAGGATGAATTAATGAGATGTTTCCCAGTTATTATTTGCGGCCTAGTTCAGTGAGCACACACACACACACACACACACACACACACACTTCATAGTAAATAAAGAAATAAACAAAGCCACAGACAGATGATGCCTCCAGTTATAACCATTGTTGTGGATGTGATTTAACTGTATTGTTCTATTCCTCCCCCTCCTTGGCACCTCTTTCTCCTCCCTCTGCTTCCCCTAAACACACTACTGCTTACCTCTTATGCCCTCCTACCTCCTATATCTTTCTTTACTTTCCCACCTTCTATATCCTACTATGCTCTCCCACATCCTATATCCTCCTATATGCTCCCGCCTCCTATATCCTCCAATATCCTCCTATATCCTCCTACACTCTCCTATCTCATACATCATCTTATACCCTCCCACCTCCATCCTGCACCATCTGTTTTCATTAGTCAGCTCCTTGTGATGTTGGAGGTTTGGGGCCTTTAGACATCTCTAACATCAAATTACCCCAATGGGTTAGAAAGGTCAAAGGGCACAACCTCTGTCTCCTCAGCAGTATTTTTTTCCAGAATGAATCTTCCCATCAGCGTGGGGTTACAAAGCTGCTGGGTGTTTTGGTGTTTATAAACTTTTATCTAAAAAGTCTTTGAACATGTTGCAACTTTAAACATGTTACAATGTATGAATAGTCTATTTAAGTTCTTGTTAAGCACTATATCCTTTCACAAATCCTGGGTCAAAAATGTTTATTGAAACATTAAACCACATGAAATTAAAAATATGATTTTACATGCACAGGAATTCACATAAATGATTGTACATATACATTAAATAAAACAAATTAATGTACATGTACATGTATTCAAATAAATGATTGTACATGTATATTAAATAAAATAAATGATTGTACATATACATTAAATAAAACAAATCAATGTACATGTACATTAAATCAAATACATGATTGTACATACACATTAAATTAAATAAATGATTGTACACATACATTAAATCAAAGAAATTAGTGTACATATACATTAAATCAAATACATGATTGTACATATACATTAAATCAAATAAATGATTGTAAATATACATTAAATCAAATACATGATTGTACATATACATTAAATCAAATAAATGATTGTAAATATACATTAAATCAAAGAAATTATTGTACATAAACATTAAATCAAATAAATTATTGTACATATACATTAAATCAAATAAATGCTTGTACATGTACATTAAATCAAATAAATGATTGTACATATACATTAAATCAAATAAATGATTGTAAATATACATTAAATCAAATACATGATTGTACATATACATTAAATCAAATAAATGATTGTAAATATACATTAAATCAAAGAAATTATTGTACATAAACATTAAATCAAATAAATTATTGTACATGTACATTAAATCAAATAAATGCTTGTACATGTACATTAAATCAAATAAATGATTGTACATATATATTAAATCAAATAAATGATTGTACATGTACATTAAATGACTATGCAACAATTCCCATTATTGGAAAATGTAAGAAAGAAAACTACAAATAGTCAATTACACATTTATAAACAATTACTGTTTGTACAGTAATTTTAAAGGTGCTTGAATGGCATGTTCATATTTTGTAAAGAGGTTATAGTCAACTGATAAGATAATATTTCAAGTGTTTGCTAATGGTTAAGTCATGGTTTGAAATGTATTTGTAAATGTATTACTACATGTAATGAACAGTATATTTATTAATTCTTTATGTGTGCATTCAATACAGAAATTAAATCATGATTTTTTGATTAATGGAGATTCACATTAACAATTTAGTTGGGCTGCAAAATAATTTAGAAAGTGGGCGCCATATTTCAATGTAAACTGTAATACATTACTAATAATGACTTGTTACTACTGAAAAGTTTACCGCATTGACAAACAAATGAATGACAGGATACTAAAAGACATGAAAACCTGCAGACTGCAAAAGGAGAAATATATATAAAATACATGACCAGATAAAAGTTCACAGCACAAGGAAATATCAGAGAATGTTTTAATGACATCTTAATTTGGCTGGATCTAAATGCATCTGACTACAACAATGTTTTGTTTAATGAATTACAAAAGAGAAAATATCTTTAAATATCTCAGCAACAATAATAACATCAGGTCACAACATTTCAAATCATGTGACATTTGCAATGGAATGTAAATGTTTTATATCAATAGCATGGATCCAAGTCATTATGGAATAATTTATCCAATAATTTAATGCATTTGAACAAGCAACACATCCTATGATCACTTATACCTTATTACTTATCTTGCAAACCATTATATTTTACAAAGCCTTAACTGACTATTTAGACTTTTTTTTTTTACTTTTGCCTTGATAGCATCTGTGGAGGGTAACTTGACAGATTGTAAAGTGTCATAAAGACAAGATACACATTGGTTTGAGATTGGACACAGTTTGATGCATCTGTCAAAAATTACAAAGCTTGGCATTCTCAATAAGGCTTTAGAAAATATTGTCCTACTCGCAGTTATCTGAAGAACTTTCTAGGAAGGTTATACTTTTCCCTCAGATGTTCAAAGTAGACAAAGGCCCACTATGGGGTATAGAACCCGTATGGCATGAATCCCAACTTCTCCCCAGCCATCAAAAACATTATCTAGGTTGGAAGTTTTTTCTGTCTTAAAAATTCTATAAGCTTGGATCTTGTTCTATAAAGCGTGACATAACTGCTCTCTCCATAGAGTATGGTTGGCAGGTGGGTCAGAGATGGACTCTATCATCCATTCTCTGTCTGACGATGTAGAGAATCAGAGTCCACCTCTGTTTGACCTCTGTATTTGACCTCTGTACCTCTGGCAACACTGTGTGGGATTTAATTCCTGAGACCAATCACATGGAATACATGCAATAGAAATGCATGCATGACTTGAATTCACAATGGATAAAAGCATGTGCTAAATGACATAATTATGAACATATCTCTGGAACCTGTCAGAGCTTGTCACCTGCCAACAGAAACAGACACGCCACAATAAATGGTCTTATTTTATGTCGGCTTTTAAAATGTACAAAACATAATTATTTTTTTGGTGGGTGTGCTTAGATATAAATAAGGATCTAAGAAGGAGCCAAACCAATATTGAAATTCCATTTCAGTCTCAAAGCCTATAACTTTACATGTTAGGGCTAAAGCAACACATTTAAAAAAAGGAGCTACTCCTGTTAATGCTCCTCCTATTTTCCACCGATACAAAAACACAGACACACACACACACTCCTCATTCTCAGCGCTCAGGTCTGGAGCGAGGAGAACAGATGGACCCAGTGGGGGAGAAAACAGTCTTGCGATAGTCTCGTTGACTGGGCACCACGGCCCAGACGGGGCAAAACAGCTTGCCCCAGACGCGTGTCTGACGTGTTAGACACACGGAGGCGACAGAAGACGTGAACCCTGGCTCAACTGTACGGAGGCGCAGAGAGAAACCAAACCCTGTTGAAACTGGAGGTCAAACCAGAGAGCGACAGGATGAGAGCTGGGGCTGTGGTTCGGTTTCTGGTGCTGCTTACACTGTCAAACCTCCGGGAGAGAAGAGCAGCTGTATGACAACGACTGTGCGACGAGCTGTTTGTGTTTTGACTCGCCAGACTCTGAGCGGAGTCAGAAAGAGAGCAGTACAGTAGATACAGTATCAGATCCTGTGAAGAAGGTTGAGAGATGCACCAGCTTGACAGACGTCCGCACCAACATCCTCTGATGCCTGGTAAAGGCCGACGTGACAGCACGCCGAGAGGGTGGAGGGATCTGGCAGCAGCAAGCTAACGCAGTTCTGAAAGGACTGGAACATCTGGTGCTTTCTGATAGGACAGTCTGTGACTCTGAATCCAGTTGTCAATCACTCTGCCTCTTGTTACTGGTGCTCACCCATGTCCCATGATGCGTTGTAGGATTTTCTTTCTCTATCTCTCTCTCTCTCACCCACAACCCCAGGCCAGAGGAATAGTGTACATGGCTAACATTGTGGGCCGTGCAAATCCCTTCATGTTCCCTATCTCTTCCGATCTGCTCACGAGAGGAATAATTTAATAATTGCATTAAGAATGCGCCGTCAGGAAGCATCGAATTGTCATCCAGATTAGGTGGCGTGCCTGTCTGCCGCCTGGTACAGGGAATTCTATCTATCCTGTCGGTTTGTCTACGGCAGGAAGGAGACAGCTCTGATGGGTGGCTGCTGCAGAGGGGGCAGCAGTGTGTGTGTGTGTGTGTGTGTGTGTGTGTGTGTAGAAGCATCAAGTCGCTCTGTCTCCTCTTTTCCATCCATTAGAAAGTATTAGATCTTCCTGTGGTCCTCTGGCACAGCACCGTAGAAGAGCAATAACAGTAATACAGTACTGATGTCCATCATTCTGAACTTTCAGTTGCTCTGGCTACATTTTGTGTTGATAGTGATCATGACAAAGTAGCAGTATTTCCAGATCTACGCCTTTTTATGAAGTATTGAGAAAAGAGTATTTTCTGACTGTTGTAACGATATGAGTGAACTGCGAAAACAGAATGATGTGGGCGTACACCGGTCATTAAAAATATGAATGCAAGTAGATCGCTGATTGGATACTTCATCCTCCTCTGGACCGCTGATTGGATACTTCATCCTCCTCTAGACCGCTGATTGGATACTTCATCCTCCTCTAGACCGCTGATTGGATACTTCATCCTTGTTTAGACTGCTGATTGGATACTTCATCCTCCTCTAGACCGCTGATTGGATACTTCATCCTCCTCTAGACCGCTGATTGGATACTTCATCCTCCTCTAGACTGACCGCTGATTGGATTCTTCATCCTCTTCTAGACCGCTGATTGTACACTTCATCCTCTTCTAGACCATTGATTTACTAGGTCTCCCACTGCATGAGCATGAAGAAATGGCAAACATTTTTCAAAAGGTCTATTTGTGATGAGTTTAGTGACAGGGTATTTATAGTGTTTTTATTTTAATTGATGTTTGGCTGTCCTTGTGGAGAATCCGTTTCAATAACCTCTTTTGCATTCCAGGTAGAATCCTTTTAGCACCAAGCAGAACCTTTTTGGTTCCTGTTTGCACCTTTCCACAGAGAGTTGTAAATGGAACCCAAAATGTTTCTATCTGGAAAGAAAAATAGTTCTCCTGTGGGGGCAAACAAAGAACCCTTTTGGAAACTGTTTTCTTCTGAAAGTGTAGAGCGAATCAACAACATCATGTAGGTATAAGTAAATATAAGTTTAACGTAAGAGATTTTCCCTACAAATACCTCAGGGACATAAATGTCTGATAAAAACTGGATCTGGCTGACGCTGGGTTGTTTTAAAGGTGACAAAGAGCCTGATGTACATGTTTTAATCCATATGCTTCTAACACAGTTTGAATAAGGGGAACAACACACACAAAACCTTAAGCACACACACCCACACACACACACAGTTTCAAACGTAGTCTCAGTCCTATAAGTCTGTCTACAGGGCTGTCTGTTCTTATCTCGTTGTTCAGAAGGAAGGAATGGAACATCATTCTGTGTGTGTGTGTGTGTGTGTGTGTGTGTGTGTGTGTGTGTGTGTGTGTGTGTGTGTGTGTGTCTGTGTGTGTGTGTATGTGTATGTGTGTATGTGTGGAATTTATAACTAAATGGTTTAGCGGGGTCGACCCTGATAACATATCTGAGGTATTCACAGTACTGCAGCGTTTGGTTGATCTCTGCACTGATGAGTGAAATAAAACTCTACGGTTCACATTCAGTTGCCTTAATCTCACAGGTATCTAACCACACTACCTACCAGTGTGTCAGGTTATGTCAGTGATGCATCTGATGTCTCCCAGCCATTGAACGCCAACATACCAACTGTACATTCCTTTTAGACAAGGACCCAAGTTATCTCCGGACCTCACGGCTCACCTGTCCTGCCCGGCATGCAGAAACCGTTGGATAAGTCCATTGAATGAAAAGGAAATCACGTTGCTAATTTATGCGTTCCTCGACGGATGTGGGTAACATTTAGGAATGAGGAAAAAGATTTCCCCTATGTGTTTGCGGTGGCTGACGAATGCGTTCAGGGTTTTGATCCAGACGGTATTTTTTCCGGGCCTTTTCTGATCCGTTATCTCCTCAGCGTTTTCAAATGGAGGTGTTGCTTTCATGAATGTTGCCGGTTTGGGTCTCTGGATGATGTCGGTGTGTGTTGTTGTTTCACGTGGTATTACGTGGCACTGTGATCAGTCATATGTGTTGCGTGTGCGGCTCCACAGTGGTTTGACGTTTATTCTCCAGAGCCATCACAAACACAGGAAGTGAGACGAGCAGTCTGTTTTCTCCAACAACTTTCCCAGCTACAGTATCTGCATCGTATTTGACTGATCTATACACACATGTCCCATGCTGCTATGGATGAATGGGTCCCAGTGGAACAGACCTGGGTTCAAATATTATTTAAAATACCTCAGTGACTTGCACATACTGTATATAGCCATGTATGTTTTCAAACATTTGTTTTGTAATTATTAAAGACAAGTAGTTAAACTGTGGAATGCATTTGGAAATACCCCCAGCTTAGCATTGACGTGAATTTGAAAATACTTAAATACTCAGCTACTTAAAAAGAGTATTTGGAAATAAATAGGCTGCTTATAGGACATTTCTTGAGAAAAAAACAAGCAATAGAATCCCAACTGCTTAAAATTCCATCTTTCCCAGGATACTATATAGAATGTGTTTACATTCTACATTAACTAATGTTAATGTAGCAAGTCCAAATATTAACCAAAAACACATTAAATGAATTACATGTTCTAAATACATGTTCTAAATAGTTCTTCATGTCATTATGACGCAATGTGTGTATGTTTGTGCAGGCACACAAACACACACACACACACAAACAAACACACGTGAAAGTGTAAAGCCTCAGCAGCCACATCCTGAGGCCGAGTGGGAGGTGGGCCGGCCTAGACAAGCTCTGTGAATGTAAGGCGTAGGAAGACACTGTGTGTGTGGTGAGTGTGTGCGTGTGTGTGTTTGTGTGTGTGTGTGAGTGTGTGCGTGTGTGTGTGTGACTCAGCCACACAGAGACATAGCGGCTGCAGGCTTCAAAGGCTGTTTGGTGGAAGAACAGAGGGCTACAGACAGGGGCAAACAGACATAGAGGCATAGATACGGAACAGAGCCAGTGAGAGGGCTGGACCTCACAACCAACACACCGACCTGCCTACATCCTGTTGACACTGACAAACCTCACTCTAGTACAGGACGGAAACCAGCTAACTCAACCTATAGAAGTCCCATAAGAGTAGAGCTCCCTGTCTTCTGTGCATTAAGCCAGCCAGCTCTCTGTGTTCTAGAGGATCCCCATACTAATCTGAGCTGGCACCGGTCCACCCTGGGACGTGCCTGGAGGGGATGAAGCCACTTTGTCACGGCTAACGTCGGGGTAACATAAGGATAATACCTTACTGACAACCACTGGCTCCACTGAAACTTGGCCTGGGTGGTGTTCCAGAAAGCTGGTTTAACTAATTCAGGTTTCCCTGAATCCGGCTTCTCCAGATGAGGGAGTACTCAATAAGTTGGTTCCGTGATGACAGTAGTTAAGCTAAACAAAGCACTGTTTGGTCGCTCATACAACGTGCATGTGCAGGCAAACTTGAAAAAGTTCCCCCGGAAATTGTAAATACGGAGCCAAAAGACAGATCCCAATATTTCACAAGTTGAAAACAAGAAAAATGTTTACATTTTTCACATATTATTAATCACTATTGTTTTTGAAGTTATTTTCACTGCAACATGTTCGGTGTTAGTTGTATGCGAGCAAAACAAACCTGGCATCAGATCAAACTTAAATACATAAATTCCAAGCAAATGCTTTAGGGCATTAGATTATTAGTGTTAGGGATATTTCATGCTAATCAGATGGCCCCCGGCCCTGAAACAGCCCCTGGGCCAGGAAAATCAGTAACCCATGATATCGCTGGTCTACAGGTCATTAATCATTATGGAGTTTAATTACTGTTTCTGAAAGATTTGGTTGGGTTAAAAAGTAGGCTACAATACTCTGTAGCTACCTGTACTTTCGTGCTGTGAAAATATTTTTTATTCTTGTGCATTAGTCTCCAACATTTGGCCAGACCCTTTTTTAAGGCTCTATACATGCCTTTACATGCCTTTCCAAATTGTTCAGCATCGCCATCTACAGAAGTACATCAGCCTGATGAATATGTGAAAAATCAACATTCAAAAAGAATAATCTTTAATAAACTGAGTCTGATTTCAACTGGATTTTTCAGAGAGGGACAGGCCATGAAGACAGATAGGAACCTGACTCGTGGAGAAGCACTGTCTTTATTCACCAGGACGGGCTAAAATCTAGTTAACCTTGTTTGCAGCAGGTTCGCTTCTGATCAGGCAATACATCAAAGTCTCCACCTGGAACAGGAAATTCTGCATTTTCTCACATTCTGCTTTCACTGATCTCACTAACCCACTAATTTAGCTATCCAGAATACCACTCTGGACTCAGTCACAACACTCTATACAGTCTCAATAGCTAAGAGCATGTGCATTTTCAGAGCACCTTGTCCTGCCTATGCTGAATGATCCGGCCCAACAGATGGCGAAATGTAGGGCTGCAGAATTGTGTCCGAGCCAAGAGAAAGGCTGTAATGTCCAAAACCTACACAGTAATGAGACAATCCAGGACTGGGACAGAGCCAGGGATGGAGGGCTGGAGGAATAGAATGGGGCTGGGGCTCCGGCTGGGAGGAGAGAGGCTCTGAGGGGCTGGGGTGGCTTACTTCGTACGGCTGCGGCTAATGGGAACCAGACCTGCCTCGTCCGTCTTCAACCACTGACACCTCGTAACACCGGAGGGTTTCGGGAGGAGGGGGAGCAAAGGAGAGGCAAAGAAGGGGAGGGGATGAGGAGGGGGATTGAGGGTGTGTGTGTGTGTGTGTGTGTGTCGAAACCCAAGGTTCTTTAGGATCCCACTACCACACGCAGTAGGCAGACAGGAACAAACGACAAGAAAGCGGCGAAATACAAAGATCAGATTCCATGTGGCAATGGAGCATTCATCGTCAGCATCACAGAGTTCCGATACGGTGGGCGTGGCCTCGCTGGTCTGGTCAAATAAGGTTGCGTCTGTGAGGGGGAGAGAAAATTCATCGGTGCCAGCACTCACACGTGGATCCACTCCTCATCCCGAGCAGTGACACCCAGTTTAGCTCTTCCCGAGCAGGGTCAGACTCCGTCCTCGTTCTCCAAACATGACGGCTGTAGTGGTAGTGGCTGAACTGTGGCACGTGGACCAGTACACCTGGCCTTCAGTCTCCCGAACATGGACTGAGAGCTGCCTTTGTGTAGGGGTAGCTCATTAACTGCACTGCTCCTCAGGTGGTGGGTAGGGCTTGCCTCATGTCCCTGATTAACACACTCATTCCCTTACTGAAACAAGAAACAAAACATTCAAATGAAGGTTAACCCATTCAAACTAGCCACGATCACTGGCTAGTCACAAATTGTAAACGCTACAGTTTAATCCTTGCCGATTTAGTCTCATCAGAATGGCCTGGAAATGTAATTATATATATATATTTCTTTACTAACCTTGACTGCTTCTACTGAACTTTTTCTAATAAGCAAATTAAATTAATGATAGAATGTAATCACAGAATAACCAACTATGCCCATGTCCTGAAAAGCGTTTCCTTTCATACCGGTAATGACAAACGCCACAATAGCCCATCCCAAAGTTGAGTGAATCTCAAATAACTACATGTGAGCAACCAAAATAATGATATATCCCCAGGTTTTCACAAGTCGGAAAGTAATACCTCAGAAAGTCATGATAAGAGTGGGAGTTTTTGCAAGTTTAACTGTATATATATATATTTTGGGGAATTGTATGCTTTATTTAGCATAGACAGTCGTTGAAGATAGAGGAGTTTTACTAACCGAGTAGTGGGTTGGAGTACATTTACATCGAAGGGATGAGGTAGGGTGGGGAGAGAGAAGTGAGGGGTGAGTCCATATGTTCTGACAGGAGAGTGGGGGAGGTGGGTAGAGAGCTGATGGTCTTCCCGTGCATGATGGGGAGGCATAGGGCTGGTCCTTACCCCAGCGCCATATGGGCCCAGTACACATCCCCACAACCTGACAGAGATTCACAGTCGGGCCACACACTACACCGCCATGCAGACACTCTGCAGAAGGTTTGGCTGTACCGCACGACCATCTATCAACACCGCACACTTCATGACAAAATGGCTTACGAAGTTGGGTAATACTAGACCTCGTGAGGTCCCAGAGTGTTCATTCAGGAGTAAAACGGGATTATGTCGTGTTGGAGTCCTCTTCCCTGCGGTTTCAGCTCAGCTCAGAAGGAGTGTGTGCGTGCATGTGTGCGTGTGTGTGTGTGTGTGTGTGTGTGTGCGTGTGATTGAGTGTTTGGGCCAGCATAATGAAAGGCAATCAGCCAGCAGCCTTTTTAAATGAAGGCAGCCGCTGCACGGGGAGAGAAAAGAAAGGACAGAGAGAGAGAGGAGAAGGTTTAGAGAGTGGGAGGAGGAGGAGGAGGAGAGCAGCAAAAGAAATGGGGGCATGTTTACCTCTGTTCTCTGGAGGCCACAGCTCCCTGTCCCTACTTGGTGGGGGTGAGGAGGGGTGCAGGGATTTTTAGGGGGACGTTACTCCCCTCTTCCCACGCCTGTTGTCTCAGGGTTTGCTGTGAAACACATTAAAGTGCCTCAGCGTGTTCTTTATTCTTTGTTTTTAAATAAACGTAAAAATACATGTCAAGCGGAGCGGACTTCACTAAGCCTTGCATTCAGATGCTGTGTTTATTTGATTTGTCTTAAGTTTATGAAATGTTCTTTCTGAAGCAGAACCACACTGACTTTTTACATCTAGCATGAAGGAGAGAGTGACTGTTCTGCTGAACACTTGTTTTTCTCTCTCTCACACACACCCTCTCTCCCTCTCTCTCTCTCAGCTTTCCACGTTTTCTCTTTCTCTCACTCTCTCTCGTGCGCACACACACGCACACAAGCACACAAACATTACAGAGCAGTATGTACTGAATGACACATTTCCCAAAAACGTTGTTATACATTCTTGAACGAACCTCAAGGTGTGTTTGCTCCTGTTTGGTGGGTGTGATAGTGATTGGTGCCAAAAAATGACTGTCTTATTTGAGGGCCTGTGGCAAGCTGACAGCAAACCAGACCTGCAGTAGGTCCCTGTTAAGATGCTTTGGTTCTCCTTTTGCCACTTAGCTTTTGGGAAACAATTACAATAAACATTTTCCATTACAAACAGATAAGGACTCTTGTTGATGTGCGCTCGTGTTTGTGTGCGTGTGTGTGTGTGTGTGTGTTTGGGGAGGGGTAGAAATTTTGCTGAGTTGATCGGGGGTCTGTACGTAACCCTGGAGATATTTGTCATCATGATAATCCTCATACTCAGCACTGCTCTCTCTGTAAACCCTCTCCACTCTGTACAATGCAGCTAAGACATCTTCCTCTCCTCAATCCCAGCTGTGATGTGCTCAGCAGGATGCGTTTGCACTGCACTCCGTGGCCTCCTCTTCTTCAGGCTGTGAACACCGCCTGCCAGAGTCCGTAGCAATAACCACGATGATTGTGATGAGGCGCAGAGAGGGGATGGGATAGATAATCTAGTTAGCAGGCAGAGAGAGAGCGAGTGAGGTCCGGGTCTCTATAGAGCTCTTGAACCCCCAGTCTGGTAATCATTTACAGGATAGCAGGGAGAGACAATTAACCTCGCTTCCTGATGATGTCACTTCCTGTCAATGTCAGGGCCTTAGACCTGAGCAGGACGAGTAGGGAATTATCGCAGAGATAGAAAGAGGTTTCATCTTGTTATCCATGCCACTATGGCATGTGTGCCGGTATGGGAAGCACCACTGAGGCCAAACCCATGCTGAAGTCACAGTACTATTAACTGACTGGTCCCTCCTAATGTGATGAACACTTTGGAATTGTGATCACATGACACCAATTGGGTCATCAGAGGGATCAGTCAGTGAAGTTGGAAGTCCAGTTGGCTACATTCAAAATGTTGGATGCCTTCAATGGAGATGTCCATGCTAGGATTTTTTCTCCCCCAGTTAGGTCCTCTTACCATCTTTATGGAAAACATCGACGTACAGAGAGAAAGGAGAGAAAGGAACACAACAGGAGGGAAGGTTAACCAGCAATGTGCTTTCCAGGTGCGGGTTTCAAAACCTTTACTTTCCATCATCTCAAAGTATCAACAAGCTGAAATGTTACTGGGCTGAATCAACAAACACGAGAAAGATATATTCAGGAGGAGAGAGTGAGAAAGAGAGGTGTAGGTGTATGTGTGTGTGTGGGTGTGGGGGGGGGATTTCCTCTGTGCTTTTATGCGTCTGTTTTTTTCTCTCCCAACTCCCAACTACTGTGTCATTAATATTTAATGTTCACTCTGTTAGAGCACAGAAGGAGGAGTTGTGGTCCCAGATTTAGTGAGAGAGACAGAAAGAGAGACAGACAGACAGACAGCCAAGCCAGCCAGACAGACAGACAGATAGACAAGAGGAGCCAGAGCTCTCCAAACAGACATGGAGCCTGTAACTTCAGAGGGTTTCCACCCAGCTCTGCTGACCTGCTTCCATTTCATTTCCGTCCTGTCCATGACACAGGAAGCGTAACACTCCAGTATAAAAGTTGACGCTGGAATGTGTTCTCAATCACCGGCGACTGTAGGAGTATAGGAGCTCCGCGGTGTCTTTGCCTGTGAGATCATTGTGGTGGCTTCCACACAGACACAGCGTCACATACGGCAGAACTCCTCAATCAGAGAAACAGAGAGGCTCAGAGGGTAGAACGTTGGAGGGTAAAAGGGACTGATTTGATAGCCCCCCCCCACTCCTTTGTTCTCCTGACTAGCTGGCAGCAGGGTCATCAAAATACTTCCTAAATATTTCCGGATGTTCATTTGTGATTCAACATGGCTGGATTAGATCTCTTCAGATCACGTTAATCTAACTGTCTTAAATTTCACCCAGAGGACCACCTGACATCATAGAGAAAAGAAATGCCTTCAAAACTGCCTTCAGGCGCTGTGGGTCGGGCTTCTCTTTACTTTGTTTAACTCTGAAATAAGGGAAGAAAATACAGTTACCCTCTTCTATGTAGTAACATGCAAAGAGTTCTGCTTTCAAGGAACTCAGGTCCATCGTGTCCAGCAGCAGGACTTAGATGCAGTTCCAGTAGCAGGCAATGATGTGTTTAGTCATGGCCACAACACTGTTGTTCACTCTGCCTCAGTATACAGACAGCTGGATAAACAGATGATGTGTAACATGTTTGCTGTATAATACAGGCTTTGTCTGCTCCCAGTTAGGACATATGCAGAGCAAATAATCATAACTCTATTTGAATAGTTAATCTGTAGCTTGACTACTTGGCTACTGTTCTCTGGTGTTGGTGTTAGAGGAGAGGTTTAATGTTATGCTAATATTGTCCTGACAGACACTAGAATTCTCTCAGCAGCTGCAGCAGTCACACCAACATTCTCAGAACAGAGCGAAAAGGATCTTTGATTGGTGACCAATTGGCCCTTTAATCTGACCTCCCTCTGATCTAAGTTTACAGTTCCAGTCTGTTTCTTGTCTGAAAAAACGGATTTTATTAAACAAATGTTTTACAGATGTTTAAAGATGTTTAAAAATGCCTGCAATAATTTGTGACAGGGTATTTCCTCAGTCTGTTCTGTTTGAAGACCATGTGCCATTATCTGTGGTTATTGTGACCTCTGCTGGCTGTATTTGTTGTCTTTCGGGAAATAATTTTCATTTTGAAAGGTGCAACAAAAGAAATGGTACCTAATTTTATTCAATACCAAACATCATCACATTTTTGTGACATCAGCAACTCTATGAAGTGGAAATTGATGCTAGCTTCATTATGCTCATACAAGAATCAATTCTCTGGGTTTCAGACACCCTTTTTTAAATTGTATTTTGTACTCAGAAGATATCTCTTACAAACTAAATTTAATCAAATTAAAATTGGTCTCCTGCTTTTATCCCAACTCCTTCGTTTGCATGGGGGGCTGCAACATTGAATGCACGGAGAACTGTCGTAGTCGAGAACAGATAGGCAAGATAGGATATTCCAATACCCATCTGATTGAAAAAGGTTTTAGAATGGTTATTTGTATGGAAAATGGTTCTATAACTTTGAAAGGGTTCTATCTAAACATCACTATGTATTCTTAAAATAACCATTTGGTATGGAGGATGAAGGATTTTACAAACAAAAACGTTTTCTAACTGGTTGTAATAAAAACTATGCATTGAGTATAATATTTAGGACTGGTATACAGGCCACATCAGGCCTGCCAGTCACGTTTTGCTGGGTTGCAAAGTGGTCCATTTCGTATTGAAATTCAGAAATTGTTATTGAGACTCTATGTACAGTGGCTTTCAAAAGCATTCACCCCATTGGAAATGTCTCCCACATGCCTTCTGGCAAACTCTAGCCTAGATTTTATGTGACTTGTTAAAGAAACTGTCCAAATGCTATTAGTGAACTTTATTTAATCTGTATTTGAACATGCTTCAATCGCTAGTAGAAAGCTCCGGTTCAAACAAAATGTAAAATCTTATCATACATCAATTAGATTTTGTTCTTTAGATTTTCTGTGTGCCAATTATGGTGTTGCCATAATTGGCACACCATAGTTTTTGTATAATTGTCTCTTGATGAAGATTTTATTTTAACTCATTTCACTCAATCAGATGTTTAACTCATATGATATTTTGATTGTAAGATCTACTTGAAAACACAATTACATTTTTTCACAGCCGTTTTGCCAAAATACATGACGATAATTAGTAGCTAATGATTATATACCAGTTACAATTATTCTGAGTGACTATTAAAATATTTTAGCATAAAAACATATTTGCCCCCAATGAATCATGAGGTTTTTGTAAATTACTGTGCATCGATGTGCATCGATGTCTGGGCTGAAAAGGGGCAAATGGGTAATAACATAAGATAGCCACTTGAGTGCAGTCTACGCTTGGTTACAAGGAGTTCTCCGTCTGCAATTGGAAGGCATACATCAATAATTCAATAGTGAGCCAATACCGGGCTACGCCAGGCTACACCCCTTCAATGGCTCAGGAAGTGAGAAGACAAATTCTCCCCATAGACTTCTCGAAAACATAGCTGGTTATCATGCTCCCAAATGTTGAATAGGTAATCAATTTATTTAAAAGATTGGAAATCGATATATGGATAAAAGGTTAGGATTGTTTTTGTATTCATGGTTCACCAGATATATATATATACAGCTCTGGGAAAAATTAAGAGACCACTGTAAAATTATCAGTTTCTCTGGTATGTGTTTGAGTAAAATGAACAGTTTTGTTTTATTCTATAAACTACAACAAAATTACTCCCAAATTCCTAATAAAAATATTGTCATTTGGAGTATTTACTTGTATAAAATAACAACTGGTCAAAATAACCAAAAAATGATGCATTGTTTTCAGACCTCAAATAATGCAAAGAAAACAAATTCATATTCATTTTTCAACAACAAAATACAAATTTTTTAACTTAGGAAGAGTTCAGAAATCAATATTTGGTGGAAAAACCCAGATTTTTAATCACAGCATTCATGCGTCTTGGCATGCTCTCCACCAGTCTGTCACATTGCTGTTGGGTGACTTTATGCCACTCCTGGCACAAGAATTCAAGTAGCTCTGCTTTGTTTGATGGCTTGTGACGACCATCCATCTTCCTCTTGATCAAATTCCAGAGGTTTTCAATGGGGTTCAGGTCTGGAGG
>JACXGI010000280.1:87997-99037 GCA_016801175.1 Esox masquinongy
GCCATGACAGGGTCTTGATCTGGTGGTCCTCCATCCACACCTTGATTGACCTGGCTGTGTGGCATGGAGCATTGTCCTGCTGGAAAAAACAATTCTCAGAGTTGGGGAACATTGTCAGAGCAGAAGGAAGCAGGTGTTCTTCCAGGATAACCTTGTACTTGGCTTGATTCATGCGTCCTTCACAAAGACAAATCTGCCCAATTCCAGCCTTGCTGAAGCATCCCCAGATCATCACCGATCCTCCACCAAATTTCACAGTGGGTACGAGACATTGTGGTTTGTAGGCCTCTCCAGGTCTCCGTCTAACCATAAGACGACTAGGTGTTGGGCAAACCTGAAAATATGACTCGTCAGAGATGACCTTGCTCCATTCCTCTACAGTCCAATCCTTATGGTCTTTTGCAAACTTCAGCCTGGCACTTCTTTGCTTCTTATTGATGAAGGGCTTTTTCTAGCTTTGCACAACTTCAAAATTAGGAGTGGTCTCTTAATTTTTTCCAGAGTTGTATACATATGTGGTTGAATGTGTAGGCCTATTTGGAAAATGATGACCATTTTACTTCCTGAATAAAGTTCTCGAAAGAGGGGATGGAGCATGTGAGCCTGAACTGCATTATATCCGATATAGTTAATATCTGGTCTGTCATTATACTTATAATACTACATATCAAGATAATAATTAGGCCTATTATAGAACTTAGACAGATAACATTCACCTAGTATTCAAGTCAAACACCTCTCCTGCGATCTTTGTTTCTTGCTAATGACTACCTTTGACAATTTCTAGAATGCAAACATATGCTAACAGTTCTTATCAGTCCTAGAAACAGTTCGGTTGGGCCTGTGCCCAAACTCCGGTAAAGCCGCATAGCCAATTATGTAATGTACTACACAAAAATGGTGCCTCTCGATTCAGATCATTCGTATCCGTTAGCACCATATTACACATCATTAGTTATCATATTAAACGTTAATATAATAATTGATGAAATTAGAGCAGTAAAAAGAGATTTGATCATTAAAAAGTGATTTGATATTATACAGTACCCGTATCTGTATGGGTATGAAATCACACCACGTTTTCCTGATCTCAATGTGTTGGTAATCTGTTTGTAAGGGCAATAAAGCATCTCAGGGCTTTATGATATATTGCCAATATAACACGGCCAAGCTCCGTGTCCAGGCATTCCACAATGTGTCCTGCATAACAACAGTTCTTAACCATGGTATATTTGTCATATGCCATCCCCTTTCTGCTTATCGCTTACATATGCAACAGTTAACTGCCAAGCAGCATTCAGTATTTAAAGCAGTTGCAGTTTATAATTAGGCAATTAAGAACGGAGAGGTGTGGTATATGGCCAATATTGATCTTTGCAGAGTGCCGGGATACAGCACTTAGCTGTATATTGGCAATATACCACAAACCCAAGAGCTATTATAAAATAGTTGCCAAGGCAATTAGAGCGGGGGTATATGGTTTCAAGTCTCTTAGGTCAATCCGCTTTCAAGGTCAACCATCCGTTTTATAATAAAGCTTCTAGGCTATTCTATTAAAATAAATCTACAGTACGTGGTTTCAGTTGCGCGTGACTTGTGTTTGCAGATTGGAAAGATCTGCATTGAGAAATCATTCCAAAGTTTCCAAGTTGGTATTAATGAATTAAAGTGCTCATGTGCATTTTTCCCAGTAGGAACGATCAGTTTTGGCAAGGTGTGAACGCCAGCGTTTGGGTAGCCAGAACCCCCACCTCGCAGCTCGTAGCAGAGCGGTACAGAGCAGAGGGGAACAGATGTTTGGGTTGGACCGGTTCGGTACTATATAAGTCTCCATGCTGCCAGAATGGAGACAGTAACCTGCAGACATCTCTCATTCACTCTCTCTCTCTCTCGCTCGCTCTCTTTCTTTCTCTCTCTCTCACACACACACACGGAGAGAGAGAGACGTGCACATGTATGTACAAATTCAAACACGCACACACACACACACACACACACACACACACACACACACACACACACACACACACACACACACACACACAGAGAAGGAGAGAGAGAGAGAGAGAGAGAGAAAGGGAGCTTATATCCCGACCACCCTGGTACAGTTTCAGAATTCTTCATCCAATTTTTTTTTAAGTAGGACAAGAGGGCATAAAACATGATGTATTATTCAGTGAGTGCTGAATGATTTATAAATTGTAGGCTATTTTTAGAGTATTCTCATTTAGATTAATTCGTTTCAAATGCTCTAGGCCTTTAAACGATAACTATCAAGACAGGAGTGGCATCGCGTCCCCTGGTGTCTTGGAGGACCGCTATTTTATGAGGGCTGAAACTGAATAGGTCCATGGATATGCTCGATGATGTCATTTGAAAACTTAACGCACTCCCCCAAGTCAGAGGCGCCGATTTGTTCATTTTGTTTCATGTTCTTCCCTATGTAGTTTCTCCAATGCATCGCGAATCACTGCACGACCCTGAGGTATTCCAATAATTTAACGAAAGCTGCAGATTTGCTGTCGAAACGAATCGGAACTAAGGGATTTGGAGACTGGACATAGAACCAAACAGCCCCGTCTCTGTGGGCGAGCGCGTGAACTTTTATTGGAACTGCAAAAATGAATCGGAGTTTTAATAAATCACAATCTTCCCTGCAATACTTAAATTGCACCGCGGTTGAAGTGAAAAGCAAGGTAAGCAGACTAGCCAAATCGATGGGATACATTTAGTAACAATCACAACAATTTTCTTTGAAGTAGGCTAAATAGTTAGCCTAGGCTACTTCACATGCTCTAGAATTTGTTTATCTCTCGAAAGCTACGTTAAGGAGTAGTGCAGGCTATATGAATGGGCTAGAATTGGATGTGTTAAGCAAAATTGAGCCGAGGAGACAACAGCCCATGTAACAATTTTACTACATTTAACCTGCCACGTACAATGGGAAAACAAAAAAAAACTCTTAAAAAATAAGCCAAAGTTGGCTAGTTGATAAAGCTACTGCGATTTTCATAAAACAACTTCCAGTGAAACCCCGTTGAAGATTTAGACTAATCATACCAATACTGATAGAAAAAAAGGTTTTGCATGTAGGAAGAAAAAATTAAACTTCAACTATTCGAGGGAAAGACTCGTAGTACATCCCTAATAGTGTATAGTCGAAACATATATTTTTTGCAACATTTGTTGCCACTCGATTCTTCTGCTACCAAGTTGACATCTAAGGGTGTTCGATTAAATGCCTCTAGTTATTGCCCGTAAAGGTAATCGGTTTAAAGCGGTGAGGGATTATCGACCTTCTCAGCTTTGTACTGTGGGTAAATCATCTTTGCTTGGTTATCAAGGTTGACATTAGTTAGTGATGATGCATAGTTAAGAAATAATTTATTTTAAATACAATGTGTTGTTCAAGCAAGTTTTCGTTAAGGCAGATAAAGACCTGGGTGCGGGAAACATTGGGCTACCTAAGCATAGCCAAGGAGGGGGAGGGACGATTGGTTGACGCGAGCATGGTGAGCGTACAGTAAACATGATGGAATCTACCTTTGGGAAAGCTGGGCTGCATTTAGTAGGCAACAAGAAAATGTAATGGAACGTTCGGTGAAATGGAAACAAGGCTGTACTGAATAATCACCTAAAAAATGAAAAGGGTTTGTGGCTTCAAAGTGCCTGGCTGCTTAACCTCACTTATGTCTTCAAACCACATTCTTTCAGACCCACCTTATGGAGGAAATGTACCTCCAAGTCTGTTGAAGAGCATGCAAGAATATTTTAGGGAAACGTACAAACGCTTACATATTGCATCCCTGTAAATCCCATAGTAATAATGTGGCCCCGCTATTTGATTGGCTGTTTATACCTGTCACTTGCTGATATAAAGTGTCGCACGGGAAACGGGCTATTTCCAGAACGTAATCCAACCAATGCGAACCCTGTTTACTAGGGCATTAATTGAGTGCCCCTACTATAACAACGTCATTGACCAACAATACTTGTCTTGCATGCTTTCTCAGCCAGATAACTTTCAAAAAGCACCTTTTGTAGTTTACAAAAAAATCGTTTTTAAAAAAGCAATTCTTGTGAAGCATAAATGTAGTTAATCAATATTTTTTTTATATAAAACCCTTTTTATGTCAGCAGTTGTCACAAAGTGCTTTTACAAAACATCCAGCCCGAAACCCCAAGGAGCAAACAACAACAGTGTTGAAGCACAGTGGCTAGGAAAAACTCCTAAAACCTAATCCAGGTCAGCAGCATGACCAGAAGGACAAGGACAGGGACAACCCGGGGGGGGAATGGTCAGCAGAGTGGCAGATGGAATCCTCAGATGGAATCCTCAGGTATCATCTTGATCTGCAACACAGCCAGGAGGACTTTGGACAGGGGCAGCAACAAGTCTTTAGAGCCTAGTACTCGGGAGGTGTGGGCCAAGACCTCATTGTCCTCCTAAGTTTAAACGGAGCAGGAGACAAGGAAAAATTAGAGAGTGCAGTACAGTATATCCGAGTGTTGTACAGTAAATCCGTGAAGGCCTAGATATGCAGTCTATTGGTTGACAAATACAACATGAGACTGGAATATGTGCCAGATGCCTAAAAAATAGACTGGCTGGTGATGGGATGAGAAGGTGTAGTTAAAGCCATTTGAGTGGAATATATAAGTTAATAGCCTACAATCAATGGTGGTTTTAGAGATTTGGGGGCCCTAGGCAGAGACTGGTTGAGGCCCCAACATCATCTTTTTTTTTTGCCCATTGTCCTTATCAAAGCCTTACCAGCAACATTTTGAACACACATTTCTTTATTGTTGAATGGAACTTCCACTTCCAAAGACACTTGCATTGCTGCCCCTTTCAGTAGAGTAGTTTAAAAATAATTATCTGAAGGGTAGGTACATACATAAGCTACGATGGCAGTGAAGCATGAAGCACATATAGCCATTCTGTTCAAGTGTACAGTTTCATGATCAATCAAGTGCATTCATATACCTTCCTTTTGTCACTATCCCTATACCTGAATCAGACATTTTATTCTGTGTCACTAGACTCTCTGAGCTTTCTTGGGGAGCCAGGGGTGGGTAGACATCAACCTTGCCAATTTGTGATCAGTAGCACTGTCGCTATTGCTATCGCCATCACAATCAACATTGATGTCATTGTAAGCAAAATGCGGGATGTTTGAAGGACGACGTGATGGAATTGAATCAATGTCTTTCTTAACCTCTGTCTGGTGGCGCTTATGTGAATGTCAAACAGGGGCCACAGACAGCTGCCTATCTTGCCTAATGGTAGCGACCGCCACTGCCTACAATGAGTATAGATGTGTTCGCTACTATTAGCCTTTGTTTTGTCCTGCCTCCTCCTGACATCCAAACAGATTTGTACTGATGGGGATTTCTAATGTTCTAATTTCTCTGTTGCTGAGGCTGTTCCTCTGTTACGCCTCTGTATTGTTAGAGGTTCTTGTTAGTAAAGCGCATGCATATGTGACTCACTCCTTGATTGTATCAGATGGAGTGGGTTTTCAGCATTAATTCAGAATTAGTATAACAGTATTTCATACCTGGACTGGAATGCAACCGTCTGTCTGGGTTGACAGGAGACAATGTTTTTGGTCTTAGGCGACTTATGAGAGGACTTACGGCTGCTTTAGGCTTCCTGTCTACCCAGCTGGGAAAGACTGTAAACAGAAATTCAGTTTAGTTTCTGTTCTGAGTTCTTTGTGAAATTCAAACTCGGCTTATTAGAAGAAACTAGATGTTGAGAGTCATAGTGGGTTGGGCTAGGTAACCAAACATGACGTCCCAGAGCACCCTATTGTAGTGATGATGAGTCAACCTGTGTCGTCTTGCGATAACCTCGGAACTCACCGTCACCGTTCTATTCAGGCCTGTTGGAGTGTGACAACAGTCAGGCACCATTTCTCTGCCCTATCTCTGTGAGGCTCTCTATCAGTCGCCCTCCTGGTGATGTCATAGACTGTTTCAGACGAGGAGGTCCCGTTTCTCATTGACCCTAGAAGGGAACCTGTTCTCATGGGAGCTGTTTGTGGGCTACTGATAAGGCAAAAACAGAAAGAGCCAAGGCTTCTATCAGTAGCTTTTTCACCAGAGGAACTCAGTCCAGCCATGGTTTGATGGAAAGGTAATTGCTGGTTACTGTTTGGCCCTGTTCTGAACAGCCATGGTCTTCTCAGAGAGAAGCTGTGTTGCCATGGGAGCTGTGTAGCTGGTCACAGGTGTTATCTGTAGACAAGTTAAAGAGATGCCGTATGATTGTAGCTTATCTCGTCTTTGACAGATGGTTATGGCACCCGGCACCACGGCTGGCTGGCCCTTTGAAGCTAAGCAGGGTTAGTCTTGGTCGGCACCTTGATGGGAAACCATCAAGTGCAGCTGGAAGCGGGTGATGGGGGGGGCAGTGGGGACACTATTCCCGCTGGTCTTAAGATCAAATCCCAAAACCCCAGGGCAGTGAAGGGGACGTTGCCCTGGGTTGGGTGCCGTCTTTCGGGTGGGACATCGAACCGGCGTCCTAACTGTCCTGGCTAAATTCCCAACCGGGCCTTGTTCCCGTCATGTCTGCTTAATAATTTTCCTCATTACTTATTGCCAAATAATTTGTCATGTCATACCTGATGAGTGCTGAGCATTCTGGCACAAATTGGTGGGGGAGTACATCACCCGGGTAAGAGCAACATATTGGTGATGGAGGAAGTACATTTCCCTCATACTATGCATTACACTAATAATTATAATATTCATATTACAATCTCCCTTACTACCAATCCCTTACCCGTCCCGGTTAATCTCTCAACCACCGGCATTTACATTTCTATGCAAACTCTATCTGCTGGTTAAGTGGATAAATTTGGCATTTACGTTGGATGAACTTGTGATAAGACAGAGAGGCCTGTCCTAGCCTGAGCTTATCCTAGCCTCCACGTCAGTCAGTGTGAGGAGCCAGGTGAACACAAGCTGTACCTGTCTGGACCCGTTAACATACTCATGGCAGAGGAGGAGGAGGAGGAGAAGGAGGAGGTACTCTTTGTCACTGCGACAGATTATTTTCAGGTTTTGATTTGAATGTAGCTGATACTCTTGTTCAGACTTGTAGCTGGCTGATAGCCTTTAGGTCGTGTTCAAGTGTGAAACCCCGGATGTTAACACATCATGATGGTTGTATACTAACACTTTTGCTACTCAATGCATTGACCTCTTGTTAATAAATACATTGACCTCTTGTTAAAAATTTTTTAACACTGACCTCTTGTTATAAAACATTTTAATATAGGCTGACGTCTTGTTCAGTGGAAGAAAAAAAAACATGACGCAGGTGGTTTTCACAAGATGGTGAAATCTGTCACACAAGAACACAGCTCATGGTTACATTGATGGTAAAAGTTATGACAGAACATAATGGGTGTGTGCGCGCGTGTTCGAGCGTGCATGCAACTTTGACTCTGTTCGCGAGTGCATCCGTGTGTGTGCGTCTGGCATCAGTGCGTGTTGGATCGCATACTTGGCATCCCGCTGTCTTCACCAACATGGCTCTCTGGCTCCCCGGAGAATCGTATTTCACGTTGTAATGACAGGTTGCATGACAGCCAGAGTCTGGGGCAGGCCTTTCTCTTTGAGCAGATAATTGCACCACCATAGCACAGCACAGTGCGCCACCATCCACAAATCACTGCTGCTGTATTGTGACACGGCCATGTTGTAATGTGACAGAACTTATTGTCAGAGACAAAGCCCTGCTGGTGATATACAGGCCCAGTGTGTTTGTGGGTGTGCAGTCTGTTCGTCCGGTAATGTTACCCGGAGAAGAGACAGTGTCTGTCTGCTGGCGTCGTCTCATCCGGCCAGGCCATCATACTGCTGACTCATTCACCTGCATTGTTCCTTTGTCCAAGGTTGTTTCCCAAAGGAATATTCCCAAGACGCCTCACCACTTTTGACCAGGGGCCTTGGTGCACAGTCATGCACCAAATAAGGATGCATTTTGGGTAAATCTAAAGCTCCACTTCCCCCGGTGGCTTCAGTTTGGTAAACCATAGACAAGGGTTGTTGAAGTCACATTTTTACTTGGTGGATGTTCAGGCATTACATTGAATAAATGGTTCTTACTTTGGTTAGCTTGTCTGTGGAGGTCAGAATCATCTACTTGTTTAGACATTATGGGGGAATTTTTCTGTCTGCCTTATGTGTTTTGGCTGAACGTTGTCTAACCTTGGAAGTGTAAGATTGGAGTGCAATGTGAATTGGAGTGCTAACTTACCGAGGGATGTCTGCGTGCCCTGACGGATCATTGGAGCTCAGTCATCATTTTTCAGGCTGCAGTCTAGAGACTGGCAACTTTGGGCTGTTCTTTTTTTTTTTTTTTGTCCTGCTCATTTGAAAACTGCTGTCTTTCCATTTTTTGTCATTGCATTTTCAGGTTATAGAATTGCCTTTTTTGATATATTAACTCAAGTCTTGCTTGCACAACTTCATTGTCCATGAATGTCCTCTCTTTAGTTTTGGCGACGGTTGTGTGTGCTGTGAGAAGCAATCCTTTGATTTATCTTTATTAATTCCATTGTTATTTTACAACTTTGCATGTTAACAGTATAAAACTATTAATCTCAGACTTGTAGCCAAGCCTAATGGGGAACACGTGGCAAAAAACACAGGCGCTTAATGAAACTATGAGATTCTGTTTTTTTTTTTAATAATTAGTTTGAAATAACTGTACGCTATGTAGGCCTACGCACAACTTTTCAAACATTGCTTTATTGTTTATGGATGGGCTTCATCTGAGAAATTTTTGCAGTTGGCGCATATTCAGTCTGTCTGGAACCAGCCTGGCTTAGCAGATAACAATGTAAAACTGTAAAAAAAAAAAAATATATATATATATATATAACAAAAAAAGTACAATAGAATTGTCCTTGTTTTGTTGCAACAACTGGTATCAGGTCCTGTAAGAGCGGGCGGTCAGTCCTGTGACGACCTTGTGTTGGAAGTGACTTCTCATTGAATTTTCAGATGCGGTATGTTTAGTGTGCTGAAATTGAGGTCTTTAATGTCTTCACATGGCCGCATAGGCTGCATCAATTAGGTCAAGTATAAAGTCTAAGGTCAGATGAATTTGTTATTTTCTAAATTGTCTCACTTAAGTCATTACTGTTGACCTTTTTTCCCCCCACAGTATGGCGCGGAGTTCCGGCGGTTCTCTGTGGACCGTTTCAAACCGGGGAAGTTCGAGGAGTTCTATAAGCTCATCATGCACGTCCACCGCATCGCCAACATGGAGGTCATGATTGGCTACGCCGACGTCCATGGCGACCTGCTGCCAATTAACAACGACGACAACTTCTGCAAGGCGGTGTCTACGGCCCACCCACTGCTCCGGGTGTTCATACAGAGACAAGGTGAGGACGAGCCTGGCGGTTTTCTCAATGCTTCGCTTCTACATGATCCGTTTTAGTCAAACAGGGTTTGTTTGCTAGCTGTCAGGATCTTAATGTTTACCTCACACAAGGGGGCGGGGTGTGTGTGCTGTGCATGGGGGGGGGGGGGGGTTGACGGCTCAGTCTTGTGTGCTATATAAATGAGAAATGCTTGCAGGCAAATGCGGCCACCAGAAAACAGGTCAGTGGGAGCCAGTCTCCTAACATACCAGACATTACTGAGAACAAAAGCCCCGAGTGAATGAGAGGCTCCTCGCTGTGTAGCACTAAGCCAAGCGCTGCTCATCCAAAGACAACACTCCTAGATGCTGAATGGGAGCCCGTCTCGCCTCTTGTACACAAGGCCAGCGGAGGCCTCTCTCACCAGTACGCTGGGCATGGGATCTGCATGGAGAGCGTACAGCAGCCAGACTGGCATACAAATGAATCCATCACCATTCATGTGAAATCCTCAGTGGAATGTTCCGGTTGTTGGCTGCGTTAGCCTTTGTACGGCCCCAGCGCGCGTCGTTCCAGTATGTTAATTCTCCCTGTGGTTGCAACGCTATAGGCCGAACCAGGCAGGGTGTCGTCATAGTACATGTCTGGCACAAAGGATGTTAACGTAATGCGCTGGAGCTGAAGTCACGGCGAGTAGAATGAGTTAGTAGTGAGGGAATTTCCGAAATAATTGCTCTGGCGACGAGTCAGCGTTCAGAAGCCGCGCATTGAACCTCGCTGGAGGCCATAATTCTCGTCGTACTGAGGTATTTTTAAGAGCCTGCTCCTTGCCTGCCTATCTGTAAGTAAATGGGCTCTGTGAGCAGCGCCAGGCAGTACCAGGGCACAGCGTGGAGCGCATTCACCAGCACCGACGTCAGTCGCCTTGTCGTGGAGTCACCTGACCACCCGGCGAACAATGCAGGCCTCAGTCAGTTAGTAGTTGGAACAAGCCTGGCTCGCAGTATAACTCTGAGTCACGACTCGGTCACTCGTATCCCGCTGATCCTATTCTAATGCCGTAGGGATCATCTGGTAAACTGACCGTACCGACACAGCGGTGCTGCTGGCACGGCCAACAATCTGTTTTGCAAGACCTCACACTCGGAGAAGGCTGAAAAAGCTGTTGCTCCCAAACAACCATGTCTGTGTGAAAATGCAGAAAGGGTTTATTAGGCTAAACAGAGCAAGTTAACTCAATAAATCCATCAAGGTTATTTTATGAAACATGTTTTTACGTCAGCAGTTGTGGCCAAACGCTTTTCCAGAAACCCTGACAATGGACCTCCACAGCACAGAACTCATCACTGCCTGTCACTCCACGGAGACCTCTCTCTCTCCCGCCACACGACCTCTGACCCAGCCAATCAAGCGTAGACGTAGAGTCAGACGAGCCCTCCCCCCCGGGGGCCAGTGTGGGTGGAATCACCAGAGCACCGACACGGTCCAGTGCCATGAGAAGGGCCGATTGATGTGCTGAAGGCACAGGTGCTGATGCCGGTCTCCCCTCCCGCCCCGGGCCCCACTAAGGCCCTCAGATCTCTGGGTAATGACTGATCTGAGTACTGGGGGACTGAAGCTGCAAGTGCTTCGCAGAGGTCCCACTTCCTCC
>JACXGI010000280.1:99137-111085 GCA_016801175.1 Esox masquinongy
TCTCTCTCTCTCTCTCTCTCTCTCTCTCTCTCTCTCTCTCTCTCTCTCTCTCTCTCTCTCTCTCTCTCTCTACCAACTCTACCTCTCTCTCTACCTACCTCTTTTATTCCCCTCCCCATCTCTCTCTCTGATATGTAACATGGCCTGCCTTTGAGGGTCATCTGTTTCAGTGAGTTTCAGTCAGTAGCCACATGCTTCAGTGCAGCTGGCTTTCATCCGTGCTGCCTCTGTCCATTGTTCAGTGAGTTACTGTATGAGGTGGTAGGATGGACAATGTTGGAAGGATCTTTCCCCACCTGCCGTTCTGTTTTTCTCTAAAACCTAGAGTTCCAGAGAGATTGGGATCATTCTCTTACATAATATATTGCTCCCGTTACAGGAGCCAAAACTCTTTGCTAAATTGAAGATTGATTTCCACACTGCAGAGATGGGAAAGCAGTGGCCTCGACTAATAAGCTTCTTCAGAACAGTATTAAGAGTGTCCGGTGAACGTCTACAGCACAGAGCGTGGGTGTCTCTGAAACAATCTATTCTTGTGTGTGGTACGTTGGGCAACGGGGGATGAAACAACAGGCGAATGGAGCAGGAGAAACAAGAGTGTTTGTGTGTAGGAGGAAAGGAGTAGTGGAAAGCAGGCCCTTTATTATGGCTAGGCCAATCGCCTCTGAGAATCGTGTGGGTGTGATTGTACCCTTGCTGTCCAGTCAAGTGGGGCCTGACTCTGTCTCCTGGTTCTACAGTGGTGGAGCTCTCTCTGTCGCTTGGTTCTAAAGTGGTGGAACTCTCTCTATCTCCTGGTTCTACAGTGGTGGAGGTCTGTCTCCGTCTGGGCTTCCTGGTACTGGAGTGGTGAAGCTCAATCTCCGTCTGGGCTTCCTGGTAATTCAGGGTTAGGGATTTTGTCTGTCCAAAATGTAACTGTATTCAGTGGGCTCTACATCTGTTCAGACTGTTTTAGATACAGCCTCCATCTGGCTGCCCCTGCAGCCCAACTCTGACCACGTTCAGTTGGGCCCAAGCAGACTGGAAGAACTGCCTACAGTTCGGGTTTGGGAAAAATGTGATCAGTACCACAATGCAAATTCATTTAAATTGCTGTCAATATAGAAATTAAGTCATCACAAAGACAATACATGATATGCAAAGCACAGATGGGTTGTTTTTGTTTTGTACAGCAAATATGACTGCGGTTCACCTACAATGACCCACAGAGAACTAACAGTCTAGATGGTTTGATATACAGTCAGGTACTTGTGTTTTTGTTCAGGATCAAAGCATTGCTTGTTTTGCTGTGTACATAATTCCAACAGTGCTAAGAATGAATAACTGTGCCAGTCAGAATCCTACTTTTTGAATTACTGTAATCTGGCAGACTTTCTTTAGCCAAAGTAAAAATATATCTGTGAAAATGTGTTTCTGAAGACAGTGCTAGTGCCAAACACAGACTAAACTTTAAACAGAAGACCTCTTGTAAAACCCCCAGTTTAAATAAATAATGGGATGTTGGGAACATGGTGGTGGATGATATAGGCCAAGGTCATCTCTGTGGTGTTCTGGGAACATAAAGTCAATAACCTTCTGGGAACTCACCTGTGGACACTGGAGGATCAGATATTCGTGTTAGCTAAACCAAAACAGTGTCCATGTCATCTACTTAGTATAAACGTACTGTAAGTGGGTGTCAGAAAAGCTTTGTCCAAAGGTAACCTTCTCAGTTACCCTATAATGATACAGTAGTTCAACCAATATAACAAAAAACTGCCCTGTAAAGACCTTTTATTGAGTTGTTTTTTCCCTTGTTCAGGGAAAGTTTTGTAAATATAAACTCCATTTGAAACAGAAATCTGTTGTTCAGGAACAAAGCTTGGCATGCTATGAATAAAGGAATGTCATTCACACTGTAACAAAATCCTTTTCTGAGGCACTGGACAGACTGTTTATATAGTGAATTGGCTGCTTTGTTATTTTTGTTCATTGATGAACAAAGTGCTTTGTAAAAACATTGAAACAAGCAGTATAAGGGTATTCCACAAAGCAGTTATGGTTCCCCATCAGAGTGCCAGTCATCCAAGTCTAATCCCCACAGAGGGCTGAGACTGACAGCCCAGACTGCAGACTGGATAAGCCAGCTAAAGACATACAGAAGACAATGACTGACAAATAACCTCTGAGATAACAGCTGATGTCTGTCAAAATCCGAACACGATTGAAAGGAAATTCCTGCTGCCATTTTAGATTTTAGTTTCATCTGACATTAATCATCTGTGACAATTGTTTTCGCATGAGGATGTCTTATTGTAAAACGAGAATGACTGACTTGTTGCACGCTTTACAGTAGTCTGGTATGTTGGAATCTTGCCACAAGGCTCTCTGTTAGCAACACGTCTACTTTTACCTCAGGTGCAGCCCCTCTGAGGTTTGTCACTTATTATATCGGTCTGCAACTTGCAAAACATCTTCGAAGAGGTATCTTGAATAGGACCCCTCACCCACCCACCTGCAGGCAAAAAGCAAAGGTGCGCTTGTAGTCGAAAATGTTGGTCGAGAAAGCCAACTTCTTCACTGAGAACAGCATTTACTACGACTGCAGCGGTTGTCTCACCTGGCTATCCTGCGATGAACTCACTAGCTATATGTCAAACTGGATAAGAGGAAAGACGTGCCTGTAGCTGCCTTGCACCATGTAGTCTGTCGACTCGTTTGTCAGTTCTTAACCCGGTGTTGTTATGCCCGTCTGTCCCGGCAGCCAACCGCAAGGTTCTGTCCCAACATCTGGTCCACCTCATGACCACAGGGCTTCTGAGAACTCACACTGACAGGAACGCTGTGTTGTCTGTGGTTTGCACTTCCCTGACCCGACTCTGCCCTGCGGTCACTGTTCTAACTGGGGGGGCAAAGTGGCGACACCCCTCCCATATCGTCTTCTCATGAAATCTCTGACTAGTTCAATGTATTTATTGATTCCAGGGGTCAGCTGTTCTCTTTTCTGGCCTCTCTGGATGTCGCTTAATGGAACATACAACCACCGTGCCGCTTCCTAGGCAGCCCCTTGTATAATTATTGGCTCTTTGAAAGCACGAACAGCAGTTGACTTATTGTGTTATTGACCAGCTCCCGCTCCGCTTTGCGATGCATTTCATGTCATCGTGGAACTGCAAGCAGGCCTCCCCTTTCATGCTGTAGCTGTTCTATGTCCGCTTTTATCCTCTAGGAGAGCGGATCAAAGAACAGCTGAAAGATGTGCAGGGATAAAAGCCTGGTTCTGTTCAGGAGAAAGTGGTTATGAAACAGGCCCACATGTGTGAGAATTGTCCACGTTGCTTCAAACACACACACGCTTGGAAAGAGAGGTAGAAGGCCAGCTGTCAGTAGCCCCCTCCACTTTCACCTCTCCACTCCCCACCGTCAGCGTTTCTCTCATCTGTTTGGTGAGGGCTGAAGCTGACTGACAGCTGAATGACAGCTGAAGACAGAGCGGGAGAAAAGATAGGGAGAGGTAGAGGAGAGAGGGAGGCCACTGCAGGTGTAGTCCACTCTGCTGTCTGCTGTGGATTTTCCTTCATTCAGTTTCATTCTGCTGTTGTTCCTCTGTCAGACATCTGACCTCTGTCTGGATCATTGCTAATCCAGCTATATCCAGAAGGGGAACAACCTGAACGTCATAGCACCATGCTAGACCAATAACTAACAGAAGGGGGGACACTGTTTGGCTGTAGATTAACTGACTAACAGGTTGTTTATACAAATACTTTGTACAGTCCTCCATGTTTATTAGAAAAACCTTCTACTGTACTATTCATGGTTTGCACTTCATTGCAATGGTCACTAACATTTAGTAGCGGTTGAACTGGGATTAATGACCGTTTTGTCTAAATTACACTAGCTATAGGGACTAGGATATATGACACCATTGCTAAAGTAGGCTAACATTTAGTACAAAACAATGTTGCCATAATTATCATATCATCAAATGTGCTTTGATATATAGCATTGTGGTCATTAGTTAGCAAAATCAGTCAAAAATGGGCAGCGACGCTAACATTAGCTGGCAAAAATTTGGTGGATCAAAAATCCATTTGATAACATCAAAAGGTTTAGCTAATAATTACTTGCTTTCTTTCAAGATGGTATTGTGTATCCAAGCCTTAGAAATGCATGAGCCCCAAAATGAACATTCAAAACATTGAGTGCTAACCATCAATACATTTAATAGAATCACCTTCTTCCTTCCTATATATTTAAGAGAAAACCTTCTACCTCCCTATATATTTAAAATGAACAACCATCTACCATCCTATATGTTTAACAGAAACACCTTCGTATACATTTAACAGAAACACCTTCGTATATGTTTAACAGAAACACCTTCGTATACGTTTAACAGAAACACCTTCCAATACGTTTAATAGAAACACCTTCTACCATCCTATATATTTATAGAAATCACTTCCTCCTTCATGTTCAGTAGAAAAACCCTCCACCTTCCTATTTAATGGAAAAACCTTCTCCCTTTTGATATGTTTAATAGCAGCTGCTGTTAAGGGCCTGGCTAGTCTTTCTTTGGCTGTGCGTGCACGCACGCGCGCGCCCGCACCCATTTTTATTTTTTTTAATTTTTTTCTTGGCCCGCGCCAAGTCTGTCTACGCTACAGTGGTGGGCCAGGACAAAGTAGTTAAAAGTTGTGTGTGGTCGGGTGTGATGGAGCTACGGCTGCCTGCTAGGCCAGGAGAATCATGCAGGGTTAGCAACGTGCCTGGTTGGAATGGGACCTCTTTGTGTCTAGCCGCCTCCGACTGCCTGCTCCATTGTAGCGCGGCCATTGCCGGACGTCTAGGCTGTCCCTAAATCCACCCACTTGCTTGGGTCTCAGTGACACCGTCCTCTCCGCTATTCCCGTCCACTGGGCCCTCGTAGTTTAGTATGCCCTGGCAGCGTTTTACTTGGTACCCTGTTGGTGTGCTTGTTTGCACTTTAAAGTGGGTTGGAAGAGCACAGAATTAGACGTCATGGCAACAACCAGGCATCCGCTTCATGTTGATGTTTCAGAGGATGGTTGGTGAATTCTGCCCTGTTTTCTTTTCTTTATTAACCTCCTCCCGGACCCCTCCTTCCTGGAAGCCTCCTTTTGGTCGCCTTTGCTCTAGATGTCCCAGCATGCTCATCCGCACACACACACACACACACACACACACACACACACACACACACACACACACACACTCACACACCACGTACTCCTTCCCATTTCCTCTGATCCATGGCGTGGAGGAGGAGTGTTCACTTTAATTAAACTCTAAACGTCTGTTATGCTTGGCAAGCGGGGAGCTGGGATTTTTCTGTTCTCTCTCCCTGCTTTAAAAATGGCCTCGGCTGAGTCGGCTTCCGCAAGCACGTTTCCGGGGACGCTCGCGTGATTTCTGTGTGTGACTCTCTCCCACGTACTCTGAAAATGGTCCTGTTTAACCCTGTTCAACCTGTTACGAGTGATATGGCCGTAGTTCCACAGGCATACGATCCATCACCAGACCACCAAACCCGTTCGGCTAGCTGCCAGATTCCCGCCAAAAACACCCTGGATACATCTGCCTGACCGGACCACTCCCCTGTCCAGTCCTCTCTGTGTGTGTGTGTGTGTGTGTGTGTGTGTGTGTGTGTGTGTGTGTAGTGTGTGTAGTGTGTGTGTGTAGTGTGTGTAGTGTGTGTAGTGTGTGTAGTGTGTGTAGTGTGTGTAGTGTCTGTGTGTGTGTGTGTTAAGGAGGGGCGGTCCTAGGCCCAGCAGGCCTCTCGTTGTTTATAGCCCCAGTCAGGCGGTGTTTAGTGGGTTCTGGGCCCGACCCATTAAAATGGGTCCTGGTTGGAGGGAAGTGTTGAGTGTATGTGCTGTGTGTCTGCGTGCTGTTTGGTGAGAGCTTAGGGTTTTGGAGCAAGCAGGCCTTCTATGATGTCTGCTGCTCCTCTAATTACAGTTCCACTGTATGACAAGGCCAAACATGCAGAGGCTTGACGTGTGTGTGTGTGTCTGTCTGTGTGTGTGTGTGTCAGTGTGGTGAACACAAGTATGTGCTTGTGTTTGGGATTACGGTGCCCATTCAGAAAGAACTAGGCCATCTTGTGTTAAGGCCTTAGTGCTGTCACTGTCAGTTTGGCAAGATACGTGCCGGACCTGTGCCGAAAACACCACAGATTCCGTTCAGCTCGCATTTCACAAAGTCATGGTTTATTTCAGTTGTCAAATATGACCTCCTGCATTGCAGTAGGGTTGTATCAAGGTTAACGTTTGCTTTAACAAAAAAGCCTTTCAGTGTCCTAAAACATTCTGAAATGGCGTAGGAATTCAGTACCCAGTCAGTGTGGAATGGGGCTGTGTTTGGTAACTCGAGGTAGAGCTGCAGACATCACCAGACCCGTCTCTTCCTCTCAGACAGCCCGACTCCATGCGCCGCAGTCTCTGGACCCGTTTAACATTCCCCTCAGCTTGTGAGCACATGGGTTTGAGTCGTGAGAAGAGAGTGGCTGGGGTGAATGGAGCAGGGCCGGGCGGGTTGTTTTCCTAACATCCCCGCTGTCACAGTTTATTCCTGGAGTCCATAATTACTAAGGAGGGGCCTCTCCTCCTCATCTGCGCCACACGGCAACATACTTTACCACGCCAAGACGCACCCGGCCACGTTACAAACAGTTACCAAGTCTGTGTCCACGTGGTCACCCTTTGAAGTACGATAGTGAAACAAGGAATTAGAAACACCTGGTTGAGTTTGTACCAGACATCCCTCGTTGGTAAGCCTGATGAAGTCAATGTACGCAAGAAGCTTCAGATGGCTTGTAACCCACTGTAAAGCAGTGACAACTCGCAAAGGAGAAAATGTGCGATGATGGCAGAGACATCAACAGCTGTCAAAATATTTTACACACTGGCTTCAGAAGTACAAACAGGAGATGTCAGGTGGTGTGGTGGGTTTTCAAAAGCTCTATGTTGCTCGTGACCCATCTTCTACTCAAATTTAAAAAGTGCTAATGATAAGGAAAGGATGTGCAGTTTGACACAGAGAAGAAATTCTAGTGTTTGAACAGCAATATAGGATACTGGACATCTCAGAAAAACAGAAAATGAAACAGTCTGCTTGTATAAGAACGGATTTCTCCACTTGCAATATCAATGAATATCTCTAGTTAAATTTATTTCAGTGTTGAAGCAGAATCGTTGATGAATCCCTTTATCCGTGTTCTTCCACATTGAGCACAGCTCTGTCTATAGAATTTTCTTTTTCTTTTTTACCTGTCTAGCAATTAAGTATTGACATATATCCTGACACCTGAAAGCCATCATCAAGGCCAGCCACCGCCATCAAAATGTTTGTCCCAGCTACCTAGTCCAGGACTGTGTGACCTCAGTCATAAGTTCATTGTCACTGAGGCACGATGCATAATCTGTGGCCCCCTGATCAAGCCCTGCTTCTGTGTCTGTCTCTAGTGGAACCCAGCCAAGCGACAGACTCTGGCCAGACTCCCGCTGTAGGCCCTTCCTCCCCCCTCCTCCCTCCCTCTCTCCATCTCTCTGTGAACTAACACGATTAGCCCTAATACAGTGGTTCAATTGGCACGTGAGGGCATCGCTCTGTCTCTCTGTGTTTACATCCCCACATCATGGAAAAGCGGGCCGGTTCTTCCTAGAAAGGCTCAGTTGCGGTTTGAACTGCAGTTGGGTGTCCAGCGAGCTCTTTCACCGCTCTCCCGTCGCTTTCAATGCTCCGTCAGTCCCCCTTGAGAACAGCGCTGGATCAGACATTACTTAGTGGGTTCCGTGTTTAGGGGGGAGGGGGATTGGAACTGTTAATCTGCTTTATTTTCCGTCACCATGGCGATGGCATGTTCAATTCTGATTTGCCTTTAGTCCTGGTTCCTCTGATTCTCCAGACAGTGTTTTGTGTAGATAAAATATGAACAGAACTAACGCATGATTGTAGCAGGGCATCCAGGCCAGAGAAGGTGGTGGTTTGGGCGGTGGGGTGGATGGGGCCAAATCTGCTGAAGAGGAAAAGCAAGGAACAGTTAAGCCGAGTTCAGAGCGTGTTCCGAGGAGAGTCCGATATAGGTCATCATGCTGTAAAACAATGAGCCAGCTTGCGGTCGCTGTGCCGTACCCCCAGCTAAATCAACCTCCCCCACCCCACCACCACCCCAGAGACACTTATCCAATGTGAGCAGGCCGTGGAGGGTTTGATCGACTGCAGAACATCAGCAAAGACGTCAGTCACAAAATATTAGCTGATTGGCCACATGAATGAAGGCTTCAGATCTGAGCATGAACGTTTAGGTGTAGTCCTATAATACCTTCTACAACCATCCCCCATACCTTTCTGTGGTCCTCTGCTGATGAGAGGGCTGTCATTAAATCCCCTTATATTAGCTGAAGAACTGCAACCCGATAACTAGCAAGGGGGCGGGTGGATGAGACGGCCCTTCAAACACGTGGGCTGTTCAACTGTTGAGGGAAATGAGGAGGTGGAGGAGGAGGAACGTGGCCCTCACATGACCAGTGTAGACAATCTGAATAGTTTTGATTTGTAGACGATCGTTAACTGAAAGCACTTCAGTTTACCGGACAGAAGTTTGGCTCTGGTTCCCGTGGAAGTTCTGAATCTCCAGTAAAACCACCACTATGTACTGGATAGTATTTTCATGACTGGCGGCTTAGGAGACCCATTGCAACACAACTGAATAGAATGCCACCGCCTCCAGTGTGTTTCGGTGCGTGCGCAGATCGACCTACTGCCACTGTTACCGCTTGTTTTAGCTCTTTGGTTTCCTGTGTGTCGGTCAGCGGGCCATGGCAGCGGGGAGGCCGTGGAAGAAGGACCTGTGTCATCCGCGGCCTGTTCTGCCTGGTGGTGTGGGTGGTTCAGTTGTTGCAGCAGAGCTACGGGGCCAGGCCGGTTGTTGTCTCAGGTGTAGCTCCAGCCTGGGCCTGTCCCAGCCCGCATCCAGGATGACGGTTACTCAACAACACCCAGGGACATACAGCCTCTCGTGGGGAGGTGATGGGCTAACACTGCCCCGTGTGGTTGGATCCAGCCTCGCTGGCTGTTGCACAATGTGAATAAGGGAGTTTCTCAGAGGGATATAATCTTTCTGTGTCTAAAGTACTGAATGTGCTCTCTGCACAGTGTCACTTAACATGTGCAGCTTATTAGCTAAGTATCTCGCGTTGTTATGGAGACGTGATTTACGTACAGTAAGTTGAAGCTCCTATTATTCTTGCCAACCACAGAATGAGATGGATCTCTGAGGGTTGGGTAAATGCAGTTAAAGCAGTTTTACTGTGGTTGAATTAAGCCCTCTTCAGCATTAGATATGTCTCTGTCTTTCTAACGATCTCTTTCTCTTTCGACAGTGTCTATGCGTGTCTCTGTCTCTAACTCTCTCTGCTTTTTCTCTATCTCAATTGTCTCTGTCTCTGTGTGTCCCTCTCTTTCTGTGTTCTCTCTCACTCATTTTTTGTTCTTTGACAGTGGATGAAATCATAAAGCTTTGTCACTATTAGGCTGCAATTACTCCCCCAAATCATCCTCAACCTTCCCTACCGTGGCTTAGTTACTCACAGCTCACTCCGTCTTTTGACTGACGGCACAACCACAAGTTAATAAGCTGCAATCCCAACTCCTGTTGGTGTACTCCTTACCAGATCATGTGTACGCGCACCAGAGGGGAGTGAACAAGGCTGGTGTGTGTCAACCCGAACCACTGTGATTGGACAGGCTGAGACGCCACCTGATCTAGTGTGAGACTCCCCAGGGCCTGACTGTAATGGGGGGAGAGGTGAGGTCAGCGGGGGATGTGGGATGGGGATAAAGGGGAGATTGGGGGCGCCTGTTGGCAGGGGGTACAGCGCTAATCCTTCTCTCCGGACCTGTTTGTTGTCACCCAGAGCCTGAGGAGATTAGAGAGGAGGTTAGGGTTAGGAGGTCTGGCTCTGCTCACTGAAAGCCAGGCCGAGGGTGTATCTGGTGTCCAGGCACCCACTGTCACCCCGTACACTGAGCTTATCAGCAGGCCCTCCTCCTCCTGCCCATGTGGATATCTGTCTTAGTTTGGAACTGTCCTCTGGAGTTCAGTTAACTCTGTATCCAAGTATTAAGATTACTGAAACAATAACTATCTATGTATGAACAATACTAAAAACTTAGCTATCCGGGGTATATATGCCATTACTGAATCTTCACCTATCTGGGTTTAACCATGATTGGAACATTAACTAGCTAGGTTTAACCATTACTGGAACATTTACATGGAAAAATATAGGTTACGTTGTACATTTGATGAGAAGAGCAAAACGTACCTTTTAATATTCACTGGGTCATGTAACAGTGGTTTTCATCCACAACAAGTCTGTTTGGTGGAAACCCCACAGGCGGGTAACTGGCAGATTGTTATGATGCACTTGATGTACCTGAGGCAGTCTGTGACGAGTACAGCTCTGAGTCATCTAGTGTTTTTAAGTGTTCTCTATTACTTCACCTGGATCACTGGAAATGAAGGATCCACTCAAGACACACCAAAGTTATCTCATATTGTGTGAACCGAATCCAATAGGATGCACATCTTTCTTTTATTTCGCCTTTAGTTTTTTGGCAGGGCACTTTAATACTTTCTTGAAAGACAAAGGAGGGTTTTTGCTGAACGAGCTGTGTGGCTGGATTGACATCCATACATGTGTACCAGAGGCAGGGGCTTGGACCAGTGGACCACCCTTGACTGCTGCACAACTTTGGGCCACAAAACACATCTTTACTCCCGGAGCTTGGTTATATTATTCTAAAGAGACTGGAGCTCTCTGTCTGCAGTTTGGTCTCTCTCTTCCTACTAATCTATCTATTACTGTTGGTCACTTTTTGCAGCGGAGAGCTCTGTTTTTGCAACAGGCTTGGAAAGATAGCGGGCTCCTGCTGTTGTGGTTCAAATAACATCTTTCCCCAATCCAAATGACCTCTTACTGTCTAATGGACTTGGAGTTCCTAGGAGGTACAATTTTTGATATGCCTTTTTTTTGGGGGAAAAAAGGCACTTGATTCCAATTTTAGAAAGTTGCGGGCCAAGCATGTTCCGTTTGTCATGAAGTGGCCTTTTGATGCACTCCCTCCCCAGAGAGGTTCGGAGGAGTTTTCTATTCCTATCCCTCTCTTCAGTCTTTATGTCTCCCTCTCCTCTCTTGTTTGTAAACAGGCAAGTGGTTCTGACTCCCAGCATGCCATCGCGATTTACACCACCCTGCTCATGTACGCTGTTGGAATCCGGCCCAAAATCCCAGCTGTTTCTTGACACTGTTTCGACGTTTCGCTGCTGCTGTGAACACGTTTGTTCTCTCTGTATTCGTGCTTTAGAATTGGAGTTCTGATCTAAGATCAGCACCCCGCATTCATCTACAAGGCTATGCGGATCCTTTACCCTGTACTGCTTTGTGAATACGGCACTGACCTCCCAGTGCAAAGCCCTGCTTTCTCAACTTGTGGGACATGCAGACCGAGGTAAGACCGCTGTTAACCTTAACGAACAACATGTGCTCCGACTGTTCTCAGGGAGGAGACCGTTTATCAGTGGCCGGATGACGAATGAATTACAGGCAGTTGGAGTAATAACAACATGTAAAGAAGCAGGCGGCTGTTGAACCGTTCGTTTGGACGATGAGACTGCCGTGCAGCTAGACATTTCGTCCAGCAGCGTGGACCTAGTGGGTTGGTGTTATGAGAGAGATCAGAACGCGGCCCGTATGTTGAAGTAAGGGAGAACCAAAATGTTCTCTTTATTTAAAGAGACGTCTTCCGTGGTGGAATGTTGGACCATTCTCCTGCCTGTCTAACCCCCCACCGCCGCCGCCGCTAGGAATCTAGTGACCCCCCCCCCAGTCCACCTCCTTAACCCGTCTCTCTCTCTCTATCCCCGCCACATCCAT
>JACXGI010000280.1:111185-140579 GCA_016801175.1 Esox masquinongy
GGGGGGGGGGGGGGGGGGGGGTTTGACGGCCGGGCTGCTGACTGAGCACTAAATAGCACAAGACTCAGCTAGAGAGAGAGCTAGCGCGTCTACTCCTCGCCGTGCCTCTTCTCAGCCTCTTGAGGGAATTTGAATATTGTTATTTCTCCAGAGGCTTTCCGCGGTCTTCCCATGACTCTAGCCTACGGCTCTGCTCGCAATTCAATTTCTTGGAAGGGGCAGTGGTTGTACGGGGTCAGACTAATAGTTCTTACTTGAATTCCTGGACCCTTCTTTGTGTCCAGCTAGACAGGATATTTATGTGTGTTTATAGAGGAGGGGGTGCTGGAACTTAAAGGAGTTCCTCCCTGAGCTGTGACTGTAGCTGTCATCACCAACGTGTGTTCTTAGGGCCCTAAACATTCAGGCAAGAATGTAAAATATGTTTGCTTGTTTAAATTTTTAAAAAGTTAAACATTTTTGTAATTCCAGGTGATTCCCTTTTGCCGTGTTAGTGTTAGAGGAACCACTTTGTCTAGGTAGCCATCTGTCATCTCCAACCTCCTTGAAGCTGAATGGACAGAAGGGATCCAACTGTTTTTAGAATCTTTAATGGTCCCTCTTCAGGTGATTCTTCCTCGCTGGTGCCGGGTCCAGGCTTGTGGATGGGGAAGTTCTACAGTCTTCTCAGGCCTGGGCCAGGCCAGCCACAGCAGCCAGTGACACAATGTGAAAGACAGACATGCTCTGTGGTGTGACAGGTCTAAAAAGTGTCCGTACCAGGAGTTCATCACTGTGTGGTCAGGGGATAGACGCTTTATGGCAAGGACATCCTAGAGGTCTACAGTATACCTGGTGAACAGAGGACATCCTAGAGGCCTACAGTATACCTGGTGAACAGAGGACATCCCAGAGGCCTACAGTATACCGGTGCCAGACAACTGGCCTGGAAGGCGTTTAAACTCACTCACTGAAACTTACGTGGTAACTAAATTGGTGGTCTTTGTTGAAGTGCTGGTGACAGTAGTCTTGTTAACCAGCCTTCCTATCTTCACGGCTCATTCCACTCCAATACTCAGCGAGGTGTCATATTTTGACCTGAGTGCCTGTTAACACACAAACAAATATGGCATCTTAATAAAACATATATTGTAAAAATGATGTGTGTTGGCTTTACCATTGTGTTGGCCGCTGGCCAGTAAGTTCAGCTTGGCTGGCCAGTGCATTCAGCAGGTCAGCCAATACATTCAGCAGGTCATACATTAGATTTAGTAGCAATCGAAAAACAACATTTGAGAACAGAACCGATGAGAAGACCTAATGACCGATCATAAAAGTCCATAGATTCCTGCTTTTTATTGGACTTAGTAACAACCCAGTAGAACTTTTCATTTCACAGCTCCTGTTAAGAGGAGTGGAGAGTTTTTAATATATAGAGGAAATGGCGACATTTTGTACACATCCCACCTTATAGATAGGGGGAAAGACAAGTACTACCTGTGAGACAGCCCGGGCTAACAGAACTGAAGTAGCCAGAGCTACAGAGTTATGTGTCGGCATACCTGAAGTTAAACACTGAGAAACATCGAAGTCCACCAGGGCCACATTCCTGGAAAACTACAGAACCAGCCTGGTTGGTGGGGCGGGGGTGGAGAGAATATCTTGACCCTCTTACACATCGAGGAATGTAAGCACTTCACCTTTCACCCCTACCCTGACCTGCACCGGACTGGAAGCGCTGGGTCTGGTGACTGGTCGGCATCAAATGTCTTGGTCCAGGCTGTATTTTTTGTCTTCATTCACTGCACCCGGGTATGAAGTGTATAGTGAAGTGCATTGGGTTCGTTGCAGTGTTTCAGTTCAATGCTCAGCTATTCGTCTGTATTCCAACTATTCCGCTGCATTAATTTAATTATTATATGTCCTCTTGTGTGGTGCATCGGTCAACGTTGGGCTTAAGTTATTGACTCTGGAAGCAATGTCTTTTTCTGAATTCCTTTTCCCTGGATGCTTTTGAAACCACATCATTATGCTCCATGATCATTCGCATTTTCTTTCATCCAGAAGGATTCAACAGCAGCTTTCGCATTACTGGACTAATTCTCCATCCATCTTTATTTCAATTATTTATCTTTTTTGATTGAATGACTGTTCTAGCCTGCAGTCTGTACTAATCTGGAAGTGTCCGTGCGTGTGTGCGTTTTAGACCGTTCAGAGTTTTTCTTGACCATCCAAAGCTTCTGTTAGTTTTGAAAGGGATTCAGTGAATCTGTTAGTTCTGATGTCTGGTAACGACTGTCAAGCCTTTGATCTGAGTTTGGGATTATTTTTGTCAGGAGTTATGGCAGCCTGCATGACTGGCCACAATGGGCAGACGGCAACACAGACATTCCATAAAAAGCAAACATTTTACTTTCCAGTCATCCGCTAGGTATATGTAAATTGTAAATATGAAATGGTTGTTTAAACCTCGGAAGGTGACGTGAGACAATCAACATGTGTGCCCATTTACACTATAAACAAAGTATCTCAGATGCAAATCTTGTTCATCTAAGTGAGACAGTTGTTCTGTAAAAGCACTTAAAGATCACTAGGTGGGTCAGCCACACCCACCCAGCTGCAGGTCGTGTTACAGAAGTGTTCTGAAATGGCCAGGGACTTTACTGTCCTTGCTCCAAAGGGAAGCTGGTTCCACCACCGGGTTGCAAGGACAGCTGGAGCTCCTGTAAAAGGAAGATGACTGGAGGTGGCGGATCATGGAGCTCAAGTAAAGTTGTAGGATTTCAGCATAGCCTTAAGTTGTGAGGGGCAGATCCCCTTGCTGCTCTGTAGGCTAGCACCATGGTCTTGTAGTGGATTCAACTGGAAGTGGTGATTATGGTGACATGGAGAACTTACATTATACTTCCATAAAGGTTTCATATGGGCTACACCCTACCTTGTTTATTTTCGGGGAGGTACACATGGCAAATATCTATATCATTATATTGATGTATTTTTGTTTGGATTTTTGCTTTATTGACGTTATGAATGGGGGGGGGCAGAAGTAGAGGTATACGGATATGAAAGCACAGGTGGGTTTTCAACCCATGCTAATTGGTTTGTGTGGGAATTGCCTGGTACCTCACAATACGACCCTTTCACCTCAGGAGATTTTGGGGTAAAAAGTGTCTCAACGCTCCACTCCGTAGGCCCCTGTTCAGTGAGCACATTTTCAATGCCATTGCTGGGCATGTTTGAAATAGTGCAGCTATTAAACTAAACTGTTTATTAATGTATCAAGATGAACTATTGTAGTGAGGCAACATGTATATAGGCAACATTTGATTTAGAAGTCCAAGTCCATGTTTTATCTCACTTGGGTTTACTGGGTTGCATCTTCCTGTGCATACTTTCCATTGAAACATGCATTAATGCAGGCTGTGTATACTCAAATGGAGTATATAACCGAGAAAAGCCCTCCGTGTTATGTTTCCAAACTTTGATTTGGAATCGTGCTCCAATTTGATTACCCAAGGTAAAACAATCCTGTTTTTAACCAGTCACAGCATGACAGGCAGACCCAGGTCTGCTCTGGTCTGCTGTGTTCTGGTCCAAACTGGCCTCCTACCCGGCATGCAGTCCCGCCGGGTGTGGCTCCGTCTGGGATGGAAACTCCAGCCGGCTGGTCGGTGGGTCTGAATAGCAGAAGCCAGCCAATTAGCTTAGAATATGGTATTCAGATGAGACCTGGTTCTGTCGCTCTGACTCCGATCCCAGTACATCTGCTGCCAGCTTGGATGGTTATTGGGAAAATAATTTCACTGATGTTCCCAAGTCTCTGTTTTCAGGAATACTGGATCCAATTTGTTACTGGGGTGGGAACGTAGTTCCGTCAGAGCATGCCGTGTGATGTGGGTCTGGGATACAAGGCAGAGGTTGGGGAGGGCAGGGGGGTTGCCTGCCCAGGGTTTTTGGATGGGGTTTGACTTTGGGAAGAAGTTGGGAGCATGGAGTTTGTAGATCGGTGGATCTCAGTAATGAGACGGAGCAGTGTAGCCTCAATGTGTTTCCCATCAGCAGACTTGCACTTGTGGCATAAACCCCCCCCATAATGAAACCCTGTCTGGCTTCAATCTAAATAATCATGCTCCCTGCTACCTTGTCTCAGGACTAAGAATAACTGTTACACCATACTTTGATGAAATTCAGAAGCTTTCTTAAAAAAAGTGTTGAAAGCAGCAATGAAACAGGAAGGGGTTTTTACAGGTATTTTCCAGTCTCTCTAACAGATTGTGCAGGGCTGGATCTGACAGGGTGGCTTGGCTTCTATGTGACAGTCAACAGAAGAGCTGACTAGACTGGGTTCTGCAGGTTGTGGTTCTGTACCTTTGAGAGCTCTGGTCATAGCTGTGACTGTCTAGCTGTAGCTGCTCTTAGATCGTAATGGCTGCTTTCATAACAACATTATTAAAACAGCGTATCGTGTCCTGTCGTTCCATTTCTTCATTAGCACGGAGGAGATGCAGAACGTTATTCATCAGTGTGTCTGTGCATTATGGTTCAATACCTTGGTGCATAAGAGTCCTAAAGTGGTGCTGCTGCAGACTCCCTTTGAAACTACTGTTGTTAAATTACCAATTGGGATTGAAATGTATGTGTTTTCTGTGATTGATCCACACAAAATATTTTATAATGTTAAAGCGAAAATAAATTAAATGACTGTTTAGCCATGATCCCAAACACCTTCTCAATGCCTGAAGAATTTTGAAAAGCAAAATGGTTGAATGTTCCACAATCCAGAAAGCCAAGAAGACTCGCAGATGCGGTCACTTCCAAAAGTGTTTCTTACATGTATTGACTTATGAAATAAAGGTATATTAGTGTTTTATTCTCTCTCTCTCTCTCTCACACACACACACACACACACACACACACACACACACACACACGCACCCCACAGTTACCACAGGTAGGTGTCTACCCCAGCAGAGACTATGACTCATGTAGCACGTTGCCATGGAATCGGATGTCCCCCCCAGGACCTGTAGTTCCTGTTCTTGCAGTATAGCGCTTCACTGTGTCGCTGTCTTCAAACAGACATCCTTCCTGGTCTTCTGGTTCAGCACAAACTTCCAGTTGAGACATGTGCGAAGAGAAAGGTCACAGGATGAGTTCATGTGTTTGTTCACTGCACACACAGTTTGGGAAAACAAACTGAAATTCTACTACGCACATCTACATCTGCACTGTTCTTCAAGCAAATGTTTTTTTCTGTAAAATGTTCTGCAGATATTGATATAGGTAGGGCCTCCCAGGTGGGGGAATCTAAGGCACTCTGTTGTTACAACTAGCTGGCCACTACCGTCTAGGTTCAGACAAATCTGGCCGCTGCTAGCTGATGAGTGAATGGAGTAAATATGAACCTGACTCCACAATGGTTAAAACAGTGCAAAAGAGTCAGCCTCAAGTTCAGCCCTGTTATGGTTTTGTTCAGGAGGGAAACTGTTTCACAATAAACAAACCAGAGAGTTTTAGTGAGCCATTTCCCAGTGTTGACAACTTGTGTGGGTTTTCTTTTTGGGGGTGGGGCATGGGGGGGCTGGTAACCAATATGTATGTTCTGTTGCTGACTCTGTTGCTCACTCCAGGTTCTTGCAGTGTGTTTTTGGGGGTGTCTTTTTGGCCATGGTTTGGTTTGGCAGACAGGCCGTCCCAACAGCAGCTGTCTAAGCAGTGACTTTAGGGAGGGGCACTTCTGACAGGAACGCCACACACAGCCACACTGTCTGTTCTGCTCTGCCCTCTCAGCTTTTCAATAAGGACTTGGGGACTCAGGTCTGGAACATCTTAGTAGTTCCACTATTCCAATCTGTTGATGTCCCAGGTCAGGCGCGAAGTTCATGTTTCCATGTTGTCGTCTTGCAGTGTGCAGTAAGTGTGCTTAGGCGTTAGTCCATGTTGTCACGGTCTTAAAACCTTATGATGGTCTTGGAATTGCGGAAGGCAGATATTAGTCAGACAAATTACTGTGGTCACAATTACAACCGTATAAATAGCTAAAAATATATAAATGATATTTTAGTCATCTAGTAGATTCTTGTCCGGAGCGACTTAATGAGTGCATACATTTTCATATCATGTTGTTACTGCTGAAAATTGAGCCCTTAAGCCAATCATTGCAGCATTCATGCTCTACCCACTGAGTCCAAAACTATTATTTTATTTATTTTAAAGACATTTTCTCTTCTATACGATCTGCATGTTTGCTGGAATGGAATGATTTGCAGGGAGGGGGCTTGTTTGCTACAACACCCTGCTCGTTTCGGCCACAGCAACAATGTTTCATTGCATTTAAGTCTATTTTGCTGCAGAAACTGATTGAATTGCACAAATGTCAGGCTGTCCCATCTTCAGTCAAGTTTTAGATTTTTTTTTTTTTTTATTCTACGTGGGTTATTTAGTTTTACTGTCAGTCTGTTATGCATAAAGTGTTAGAGGTTAGACCATCGCTTGTTTGTGTATAGAAATCAGAGTTGCATAATTGCCTTGCTGTGATTTTTAACCTGTATGAATACTGAGTGGGAAACATCTACTCACTGTTTGAGACCAGTATACTTCCATTCAAGTATCCAAGTTCCCTAAGGGCTAGGTTCTTAGGGGGTTCTATATTTTGTGTTTTAGAAAAGGTTCTAACCAGTTTTATATTCCTGCTGTTTTTCAGAGGAGGTTGACTACAGCAGTTATGCGACCCACTCTCTGACCAGGAAGAAGAAGGCTGTGGTGACGCTGCGGAATGACGTCAACAGGAAGCGACCTCACATCCGCATTGGAATGCCGCAGGACTTCCGGCCCGTCTCCTCCATCATCGACGTCGACATCCTACCGGAGTCCCACCGCCGCGTGCGCCTCTACCGGCACGGCTCCGACAAACCCCTGGGTTTCTACATTCGGGACGGAACCAGCGTACGGGTAACGCCCCACGGCCTGGAGAAGGTGCCCGGGATCTTCATCTCCCGTATGGTGCCGGGAGGCCTGGCCGAGAGCACGGGCCTCCTGGCCGTCAACGACGAGGTCCTGGAGGTCAATGGCATCGAGGTGACGGGCAAGACGCTGGACCAGGTGACGGACATGATGATCGCCAACAGCCACAACCTGATCGTCACGGTGAAGCCGGTGAACCAGCGGAACAACGTGGTGCGGGCCAGCCGAATCTCGGGCAGCTCCGGTCAGTCGTCGGACAGCAGCGGCTCCAGCGGCTATCCCAGCCTGTCCACCGCCGCGGCGCCTAGCGCGCACGGCTACCCCGACGAGCTCGAGAGCGACGACGAGTCGGACATCGTCATCGAGAGCAGCCTCAAGCGGCCGTCGCGCCGCTCCAACACGTCGGTGACGTCGGTGGCGTCGAACGCGTCCCGCTCCCACGGTCAAGCCCCTCCCCCGGCCCCAATAGACTCCCCCGGCCCCCCTCCCCGACCTCCGTCCGTGGTATCCACCGTGTCCTTCCACTCTCAGCCCAGCCTTAACAGCCTGTCCAACCATGGCAGCCTCAGCTACAAGCTGCACAGGGACCTGAATCTCCAGCACTCCCAGTACCAGGTCCAGCCCCTTCAGCACCACCAACCCCAACACCACAGCAGCCACCCGGCCCTGCGGGAGAGCAACGGCAGCCTGCACAAAATCCTCAGCACCATGAGGACGGACCCTCGACACAGCCTGGCCCTTCCACGGGGAGGGGTGGAGGAAGACGGCACGGTCATCACCCTATAGTACACGGCCAACACGCACGCACTCAAACACTGGACGTGAGCTGGGGCGTCGCCAGTCCGGTATATCCACCACGAGAGTGAACGATGTTCCTCGAACCTACTAATTTTGTAAGGGTTTTTTTTTTTTTTTTTAAATAATCCAGGAAACGAGGCGAATTGATTCTGTTCTGTGTTTTTAATGTTTTCTATATTGTGAATGAGCATTGTGGGGCATGTGATTATTTCAGGCGAGTCCACTGTATTTTATAGTCCTGATGTAATTTACGTGAGATCCTTTAGTGACCACTTTTAACCTGAACCTTTGTATCCTTTTTGGGACCAACTTTTGTTTATTAAGGGTTTTTATGGACAATTCTATGTTTCAGTGTGACGCCTGTCTGTGTTCACTGAGTCTTATTAACTGTGGATTTTCATCAATCATCTGTAACTACTACAATAAATTATTCTAAGCTTTAACCTTGATAAGTGTTGGATTACCACATGTACCAAAACCATTACTTACCTTACCAACAGTCATTTATACCTAGTATGCTTTCAAGGAATATTTTCAACACTGAACACTGTCTCTCAATCCTCTTCCCTGACTGTCGTCTGTTTGTGGACCCCGTATAATGGACTCTGGGAATTCAACATGGTGTCTGGAAAAAGCCAACAGCCGACGATACCCCGTCTCACTTCACTGCTAATGAACTCTTTTCTCTAGTGTTTGCTCTAGATGCCTCCGCTTTGAACCTTTTAATTACAGCAGACAGGGGATGTGATACCTGCTGCTTTGAGTTGGCCGGACTGCCATGAGATGATTCCACCTGAGTCGGTGCCTGATTGAATTCACTCATTCACTTTCCTACACTGTATTGGGCACAGAAATCCATGAATGGATCCAAGTGGTACTTTGGTTTACAAGCACAATCTATCCATCCATCTACGTTATGGTTAACATTCATAGAGTAAATGGATGTGGGACACCACACTTATTCAAATTGTAGTTCCAGGGTTTCAAACTGTCAAAGTTTGCAAAGTTAGTGTTTTGTCTGAAGACCATATTTTCCTTTAACCTCTGTGTTGAGAGGCTTTGTTGTTGTTTCAGCTCTTTACGGTGTTCACATTAGGCCTCCCAGGTTTAACATGGGATTATCACCCTATTTTGGTTCACATATGTTGTTTTTGTTGGTCTTTCCTTTTCCTCTCCCAATTGCTGCTCTGGTTACTGTTCTTCTGACCATAGTGAGGTGATTTCCCTTGTCAGTTCAACCCTATTAATAAGTAGTGCTATAATGTGTTGGTCACTGCCCCCTCCTGGAAGTACTATTTACCGTAGACTAAGAAAGAATGCAATATAACAAGAATTTTTTCTGGATTGTTTTACTATCTCTTTTTTATGTCCTTAAGGTTTTCATAATAGATTATGATAAGGTTGAACAAAATGCCATATGAACAAGCAATTCCACAAGTTGTCCCTTTCAGAGTCTTGAAATGACAATCCATGGAGTAACCATGGTAAAAAGTCTGATATTTAGGCAGTTCCATGAGGTATTATGTTATGAGGATGATAAGTTATCGGGAATATTATGTACATTCTCTTTACATTCTCCTGACACATTGGAGAAAAGGTTTGTAAAATACTTAGTGCCTTTTTAATTCATTTTAGTCCTGATATCTACTGAGCACTCAAATGTAAATGATAATTGACTGGATAAGGGTGTAATCCTTAATTGCTTAATCATTAGTTAGTAGTTCTGCTTTTTCTACATACTAGCCTTAAACTGTATCACTTCAACTAATTTCCACACTTGAAATTTAAAACCTTGATGCCATTCATTTTAATTGTTTTGTGAATATTGTGTTCATATATTATTTTCTTACTGTTTAGTAATTTTGGAAGATACATCTTGAAATAAAAGTTTTAAATGCACTTGTCCTGTTGTTCGAGCCCCTTTTCTATTGTAGAAAGCTGTTGCAGTTGACTGATATAGAAAATGTTTTTTTGTTTTGGGACAGAATCTTTTAGATTTTGAGTCGTCTGGGTTCATTGTTCAAATTTAGGGCAGCTCTAATATCATCTCTAATATAAAATGTCGTTTTTTTTTAACTTCGCTTTGCTTGAACATTCTAAGCCACCATACAGTCTGAACCATGTGATTGAATTAGCTGACATTCATAACACGGTAGTGGAAAACAAAACCAAGGAAAGAAAATAAGAAACGGGGTAAAGATGGAGCCAAGGATGGAAAATAGGGTAGGTCTTCTCTCTCCGCTGGAGGAGTCCAGCGCTGAGGTAAGTCGGGACAGTGGAATCGTGTCACAGAGTGAGAGCAGTTTATCCATGTTGAGCGAGGCCCTAAGCAGTGGCACTGTGTCGCAAAGCCCCAGCTTCAGCGCAGCCGTTTCGCAAAGCGTTAGCTTCAACGTCGCACAGTCCGAAACGGAGCCGGACCACGACCAGGAGGATGAGATTATAAGACACACCGCCCTCAGTTACTCTGCCTACATCAGATCTACTGCTGTAGATGAGGTTAGATTTGATAAGCCTTTCCGAAGTAAATGTATCTTAGTGCTGGGAGGTGACCATAGTACTAATTAACTGAGGCAACTAAACTGGATACGCGTGACTAGCACTTTCTAGCTTGCCTCTGTCACTTGCCTATGATTATAGCCACGTCCTTTACATTCCTCCACAGATCCTGTGTTTGGAGAAGAGTCTGGAGGAAATGCTTACTAGGGTGGATGAATTTGTTGGAATGCTTGACATGGTATGAAATATTTAAGGATGACAGCAGAGTTGTGTGCTCGTTTGTGAAAATGTTTTAGAAATTGCTACTTCTGTTCATCTTTTCCTAGATCCGCAATGATACATCACAAATTGTCAATGAGAACCTACCTCAAATCCATAGAAAATCAGAAGAGATGAGACACATATACAGAAAGATTGACAAGTTGGATGTAAGTGTGTTTTCTGTCATTTGTAATGACCAGAATGTTGTCTGTGTACTGAATATTTTTATATAGTCCATAAATAGGGTTCCTTTTGGGATAAAACATGGTAATTTAAAACACTGAGTTGTTTTTGTCTGTATTACAGAGTAGCGTTCCATCTGATCAAATTGAATTATTACTGTCCCTGTTTATTAGTACATGTCTGAAGTTAGTAAATATGGTGGAGTCCTTAAGTATTTTGACAGTGACACAAGTTGTGTTGTTTTGGCTCTGTACTCCAGCCCTTTAGTTTTGAAATGATACAACAACAATGGGTTGAAGTACAGACTCTGTTTTAATTTGGGGGTAAAAAGGATCAGGAATACCAGGACTGTCTGTGAAATTAGGTGGAAGGGTTGTTATATTTTGGGCATATATGGGTGCTATTGGAATTTGCTCACTTCTTTATTGATGATTTAACTGCTGACGACAGCAATTTGATGACTAAATGCCTAAAAACGAATTAGACGGCACCTCACCTTGAAGCAGGATAATGACCCAAAACATACTACTACAGCAAACAAGGAGTAAAAGTGGAACGTTTGACTGTCAAAGTCAATTACCCAACCTGAATCCAATTAAGCATGTGTTTCACCTGCTGAAGATAAGACTGAAGGCAAGAATGACCCAAAACAAATAGGAAGTGAAGACGGCTTTAGTACAGGCCTTGCAGAGCATTACCAGGGGAAGATACCAACTGTCGAGTGATGTCTATGGGTTGCTGTCATCGAATGCAAAGAGTTTCTCAAATAGTCTGCAACCAAAAATATTACTTTAACATTGTTAATTTGTCGAATGACTTTTGGTCACCTAAATTTGGGGGGAAGTATTCATAAAAAGGTCTGTAATTTATGCACAGTTCACATTTTATGGATGTAAATACCCTCAAATTTAAGATGGCAGTCTGCACCTTAACCTCTTAATCATTGTTATATTATATCCAAAAGTGTCTCCATGCAGCCACATGTCAGCAAACAACTGTCAGTTTGTGTACGTGTTACAAGAACTGGAACACGCTGGACTGTATCCAACCCTGTTCTCTGATGTTGTGTATATCCCAGGCATTTGTGAAGATGGTTGGAGCCAACGTCAGTGCCATGGAGGAGCAGGTCACACAGGCAGAGGGGGAACAAGGAACCCTGCCCGGCGCCTTTAGAAAGATGTTCCGCACAATGAGTGTCCCAGGTTTTCTAAATGTGAGGAATCAATCAATCAACCAATCAGTCAATGCACATTTAAGCTGGCACTTATGGCATTTTCCCTTTGAAGTGTACATGGTTTATTCCTCCATTTTATGATGGTCTCCTTTGATAGTCAGTGTTTTTTTACATTTCAATTGCATTTATGCTTTCCAGATGTCCTGGCCTATACATGTCATGAGTGGATATAAAACATGTATCATAAATGTTTATCTCTACAGAAACCAGCCAGCCCCAGAAGACAACAGCACCAGGAGCTCCCCCCAGTGTTCAGAACAGACGATTATTTCATCCCACACCTAGAACACTGAAAGTGTGTCTTGAATGGCAACTTCTTTACATAGTGTACTGCTATAGACTAGTGCCAATGGGGCTCTGGTAATCAGTAGTGCACTATATAGGAAATTGGATGCCTTTTAGGAGGTAACTTTAAAACATGCCTGCAGCTCTCACACTGGCCCATTTTTTTCTAGACACAGATTGTACAGCATACCTAATGTATCTATATCTTAGCATGTTGCTAAAAATAGTATAGCCATAGGTCATGGCACAACTTGCATGGTAACTAAATGCTATATATCTACGCCGATATTCAGTAGATATACTGACCCATCCACCTAGAGTCGGAGGTACTCTATCACACACAGTGATTGATTTAACTCCTCTAAGTTAGGCGACCTCAGTCTGCACGGCTGTCCTGACTGGACAAAAGCAATTAAGATGGTTAGTGCTCTGGATCTGTCCTGACTATAGAGACAACCCCACTAGTTTCCTCGGGACTGAGGATCTTTTGAAACAATGATCTCAACAAGAAAAGTAGTGGTGGATCTCCCACTAATAAGTGACTGTGAAGATACTGAATAAATCAGACGCTTTTTGGATGTTGACACCTCAAATATCAAAATAGTGTTGTCTATCTAAGTACTTTCATTTTTTAAGTCAGTGACTATTATAATTGATTTTGTGGTCACCTGTTGAATTCCTATTACAAATTATATTTTTAACTACATGTGTAGTCTCACCTACAGTATTGGAAGTGTATTACATTTAAACTTGGCAAATTAATGATAATTGGCACTTATTCATTCTGTATAGTGCTATTGTTCCCTATATGTATGGCGTTTGGGATTCTTCACAAACGTCACCAAGCAAAGGACATTTTGTCAAAGTTGTTTTCTTAGAATGTTTGGAAGTAATAATTATCATATCCAAAATACTTACTAATAAAGTGGTTTCTTTGTTATTGGTCTAAATTGTCAATTAACATTTGTCTGGAAACAGGTTATTTAGTGTTACACAACCACAACATACACAGGTAAACACTACTAGGCCTAGCAACTTAGGCAACCAATAAATGACTTATAACTATATAAACCTATATGACTAAATTTTAATGAATTGATCATTCATGACAGTATATCCTAAGCCTGTTCTTAAAACTACAGGATGGCATGCCACTAGTAGTGGGCGGTACTTTCATAGTACAGACAAATATACTGTATAAATACTGTACATAGTATAATAGAGCCTATACGCCCCAGTCATCATCAGCTTTCTTTTATGAGTTATTACAATACCAAAGTAGGTTACAGTTGGTGTCTTCAGGCAAAAAGAAAACAACAAAATAGGAAGGTGGAATGGTCATTACCAAAGATTACTGAGGAAAGACGTTTTAGAGGTGAATAATGAAGAGGTCCTGTCCTAATGAGTATATGCGTATATACGTATAACTTGGTGCTGAAACAAACAGCACGGCAAAAACCTGTTTGGCACAATATGCTCAAACATTCGATGACGCTTCGTTTTTTTTTATTTTTATGTCCAGCCAGTACCATAGGTAGGAAATGGAAAAAACAAAAATGTAGACAGGCGAATATCAAAGATAAATGCACGACATGGGAGTTATAATTAATGTGTGTACCTTTAATTCAAACTTTCTGGCTAGGTGCTACTTATTGGACACAGAAACCGTGAGTTTAGTCGGAAAAAAACACTGATATTTATTATATGGACGTTTTTTTCATTAATTTGACGGCGTTTACGTGAAGCCATGTCTTAGCCTACAAACCAAGGATCCAGAACCAGGGGGTGGGACTTCTTTTCAACTACTATCATGCTTGTTAGCGATAAAGTTAACTTCTGCGCGTAATCATGTTGGAAACGCCCTTTTGGGAGACTTTCACTCACTTATATACCCGTCAATCAGACCGGAGCGCGATGCTATTGGTCCTATAGACTTGAATAATATTGAAGAATATGACATCACAACCTGTTACCCGGATGAAGCGGGAAAGGCGAGGCGTGCACCTACAGTAGATAGCTAGTTAGCTAGTTCTTTGGATGCAGTAAGGTAAGTTTCATGCTAAGTTTTAAAAAACATTAAACAATAAAAACGTGTTACTTGTAGGGGATATTGTTTATTACAAAATACAGTGAAAGCCAAATGGCCATTTTCTGAATGTAATTAGTATTCATGTACCTACTTTAGCCAACTCCCGATTTGAGATCTAGCTATTTTCTTGATCAGTGCAGATCTACATGATGCTACACTATGTTTTATATTTTCTGATCATTGTGATTAAGTTAATTCAGAGTAATTTGAAACGAAAAATGTACTCATCACCTGATGTGTTGATGTATTCAAGGCTCTCTTTCTTCTCAAGATCCCAACCTGCACTTGAAACATGGCAAGCAAACCGGTATGGGAACAAATAGGCGCCGGCTTCGTACAACATTATTACCAACAGTTTGATTCTGACAGAACCAAACTCGCCGACCTCTATGTGAGTATTTGAAACACATTTTGGCATGTTTGTTGTTTTTACCATGTCATATGGAAAAGTGGGCTCTGTCTCATGTCTTTTCTCATTTCCTTGCCTCTTACTGACATTACAGACATTTTACTCATACTTTAATCTGGTATGTATTGTGAGGAAGCAAAAAAATCAACAAATTGGGAAACACTATTTCCACCTGCTGTTGTACATGATGGGTATATAAGTATCCGGAAAGCTTGCTGTCTTAAATTGCTGATGCTTGTGTCCCCAGACTGATGCTTCATGTTTAACATGGGAAGGAGTTGGTTTCCAAGGCAACAAAGCAATTATGGAGAAAATCACGGTAATCATGATTTCATTTAGTCATGTAAAAACTACTCGCCATTAAGTACATTAGTTGCATTTTTACTTGGCTACATTTAATCAAACAAATCATGCATATCCTAATTCTGTTAACACAGTAAAATCACGATAAACACATTTTCTCCCTTATTACAGAGCTTACCATTTCAGGCAATCCAGCACAGCATCACTGCCCAGGACCATCAACCGACTCCAGACAGCTGTGTTATGAGCATGGTGATGGGACAGCTCAAAGTAGGTAGTGGATTTATAGCCTGTGACTTACTGGTGTGTGGAATGACTGAAGTGGATGAACTCCGTCACAGCATGATATGGTGGCAGTGAATCACCTCTTATTCAGTCGCACGTCTGGTGTGTACTCGGTCATTTGGGCAGTGAAGTGTTAACTGTGTTTACAGTTGCGGGGTTTTGCGAAGGGGCTTGTTTATGTTACGCTTCATTTTCTGAAACATATCGGACAAGACTCGAGACGCTAGATTATTTTGTTGTATCAAATTGCTGATATCGATAGCTCGCGACGCCACCTTCTGAAGCAGCGTGTGCCACGTTTTCGATAGAGGGGTCCCGGAGTTATGCAAGCGTTAATACAGTTCTGTCACAACTGCATCAGGTTTGACTGCCACGTGGTATGTCTTGAACATGCCGATGTAAATTCAAACAATATGGAACAGATTATGCAAACCAAGATAAGTCTATCTAGCATATTATTTATTTATTTCTCGCTCTCGTAATGTACACAAGCCCTAAACCCCCTTGGAGGTAAGTCTAGACAGGGAAGCTGGGTCGTTGTGATGAAAGTTTAGAGGCGTGAGTGTAACTGAGTATGATTAAACCAGAAAAATACAGCTTGAAATGACACTAGTAGCTTAGTCAAATGCAGGTACAGGGCGTGAGCAAAGCTGTTTGCCATATATATTGGAGGGGAACATCAATGGGAGGGCACAGGTAGTATACAGTGGCTCTTAACCCATCAAATATACTGGACACCCAGATACAAGCCAGTAATTAGTGTGTTCAGTTGACCTTTTAAATAATTCCTTTTTTTTCCGTAATTTAGCTGGTGCTCTTATCCAGAGCAACTTAACAAACACTACTGAATTATGTATTTATTTCCTATAGTTCTTTACATACAGTGCATTGACTTTTTCCATGTTTTTTTATGTTAGTCTTATTTTAAAATTGATTTAATAGATTTTTTTCCTCATCATTCTATACACAATACCCCTAATAACCAAGCTAAAGCAGATTTTCAGAAATGTTTGCAAGTTGTTATAAAAAAACAAAAGAAACCCATTTAGTATTAAGTATTCAGACCGCTTCAATCAGTATGTTGTTGAAGCACCTTTGGCAGCATTGTTTGAGTGCTGCAGAGATGGTTTTCTTTCTGGAAGGTTCTCCCATCTCCACACAGGAACTCTGGACCTCTGTTAGAGTGATGATCGGGTTCTTGGTCACCTCCCTGACCAAGGTCCGGTTCCCCGATTGCTCAGTTTGGATGTGTGGCCAGCACTAGGAACCGTTTCCAAATTTCTTCCATTTAAGAGTGATTGAGGCAACTGCGTTCTTAGGGACCTTCAATGCTGCAGACATTTTAGATCTTTGCCTCAACACAATCCTGTCTTGGAACGCTTCTTTTATTATATTCAACCTTGTGGCGTAGTATTTGCTCTGACATGCAACATGTCAACTGTGGGACTTTATATAGACAGGTGTGTGCCTTTCCAAGTCATGTCCAACCAATTGAGTTTACCACAAGTGGACTCCAATCAGGTCACAAAAGCATCTTTAGGATGTACAATGGAAACCGAATGCAAATGAGCAAAATTGAGTGTCATGGCAAAGGTTCTGAATACTAATGTAGATATGCTATTTGTTATTTTTTTATTATTTTAGTATTGTGTGTAGATTGAGCCATTGTAGAATAAGGCTGTAATGTAACAGTTGTGGAAGGTTATGGGGTCTGAATACTTTATTAATGCACTTGAAGGTTACAGGTTAGAGGGTGAATGAGCCATTTGGAAGCAAGGCATTATAAGGTGGCCATGACATTTAGTCAGGGCAGTGTTTTACTTTCTAAATTAAAATGTGTTCTTCAGTAGATATTTGGAAGTTGTGCATTGCGGTTCAACGCTCTTATTGTTTTTTCTTCAGGTATCTGCGTTTACCTTTCTGTTCCAAAATGTACAGTACCAGTCAAAAGTTTGGACACCTACTCATTCAAGGGTATTTCTTTATTTTTCCACATTGTAGAATAATAGTGAAGGAATCAAAACTATCATAACACATGTAACCATATAGTAACCAAAAGTGTTTAACAAATTAAAATACCGTTATATTTTAGATTCTTCAAAGTAGGCACCCTTTGCTTTGGTGACAACTTGATTACTCATGTCATGAATAGATGTGTGCAAACTTTTGACTGGTAATGTGTGTTGGTTTGGCAGTGTTGAAAAAACAAATGGTCACAAAGCTTTTTTATTTTATATTTATTTCAGAAGAAATAGGGAATTATTTAGTAGTGTCAAGTGTTCCCATATTTGGCTACAAATTATTTATATAAACCCTTTGAATCTTGATGAATTTAAATGTCCTGTCATGGTTTTAACTATAATTAAGAATTTTCTCCTGGCCCCTTTTTGCCAAACTGTGTAAGTGGAGCCGGCCAAGAACCGTGAATGTCTCTTAGTGAGTGACTGACTGACTAGCCCTTGTTAAATAGCATTGTGGTTAGAGACGGGGACTCACGCAGGGGACCAGTGTTCGAACCTCTTCGCAGTCAAAGCAAATTATGCATTAGGATTTGTTCAGGATAGACAAAAACTTTGCTGGCTACAACCTTTAGTTATAGTAAGCCTAAAATAAAACTGTTTACAGTTTTCTTGCAACTATTTATTGTGGATTTTCGAAGTACGCATCCGTGCATGCTTTTTGGGGTGATATAGGCTAGATCGCAAACCCTTGGCAGTAAAAGAGGGTTTTCCACAATTCTCACGTCTTTTCACTTGACGAAAAAGTCTTATCACCTGTATTGATAGTTATTGTATTATTGTCATTCACGAATGAAAGAAAAAATTAGCATTGTTGTTCCATGAAATGAAATAGCTTTGCCAGTGTAAAGTTCATCTTCAGTCTCACTAGCAATTGCTCAATTTTTATGACTATTCCAAGTAGTACGTTAGTAGATAGAACAGTCATACAGTTCATACATGCTATTTGTGTTGGAAGTAAACTTAATAAGAAACGTTAGTCAGTTTCACACAATGCTTAATGCTGTCTAGCGAAATGTTCAAACGTGGCGTGATGTTAATGCATCCATATAGCTTTGTAGCGTAGTGTTTAAAGACACAGCCTCTCACACGGAAGACCCAGGTTCTAATTCAGAGATGGCAACAACATTCATCCCTTCTAATCACGGGCTGGCTGAACTAGGCTTGCATCGTACCTTTTTATTGTTTTCATATATCAAAACAGCAGTAAACTTCAAAGAAATCACGTCTATTTTGCGTTATTTCTACAATAAGTAATAAGATACCATCCCTAATAAGAAGTTAGGGATGGTATATTTGTAGAGGATGCTACTAATCTGTTCTTTTCTTTAACAGGCTGATGCAGACCAGGTGATGGGCTTTCAACAAACATTCCTGCTGAAGAATGTGGACAACAAATGGATCTGCACGAATGACATGTTCAGATTGGCACTACATAATTTTGGTGCTTGAGAGGAAATAGAGGGATCACGTACATTCCAGAGTTAGCTTTTTATATTACACTTTAACATTACATGTATGTGTTTTGTTAGAGAATGATTGTCAGATTATTTTGTCTTCAATAAACTTGTTAACCAGTTATTCTATTTTGGGAGGAAATTAAAAGACAAATGTATTGTTGACAATTAAACTGCAGATTGTGTTGTTACTGTGGTGGTTATTGACGTCCAGACATTGTGCACAAAGAAATGTTACTGTTAGTTTGAATAATAACAGAATAGGGCTAACTATCTCTATATTTTAAGTTCCCATTATTGGATATTGTTTCACCATTACGGGCCATGCGTCGATATTAAGACCATACTGTTTCCATTAAAGGAAATGGATGATCCTCTGCACTAGTCGGGTAATAACCCGATGTCTGAATAATTCTCTCGGCAAAACAATAACTACTGTGTTTTTGTGGGGTTTCTATGGTATTTGACCAAAGCTCACATATCCAAATGACCCCATCTGTAAGAGGATAGCTTGTATTCCTGTTGTTCTGCTTAAACATTGCTAATGTCTGACTGATTTTACAACTATATGGTAGGCTTAATCAGTGTCTTAATCAGACACTGATTAAGCCTAGCCTAGGACTAAAAAATCTACTTCAATAGAAAACTCTATTGAGCTTGTTTTTTTTTAGTCCAAGACTAGGCTTTATCTATGTCAGCGAAACCGACCCTGTAGGCACAATGTCAGCGAACCCACATGTGCGATTGCAATTTTTCAGTTATCTGTGAATCCAAAACCCTTTGCCATATATGCTTAAAGTGCCCTCCGTGGTCACATGCTGCTGACAAAACTGAGGGGGACTTGAGTAAAATGGCTAGAACATCCCTATGAAGTTTGGGATACTCCTGACTTAATTGATGTTCCACTGAAAAAACAAGCATGTATTTCAAGTGAACAAATTCCTCCTATTGTTTTAAAATAAACCTCCATGACAAACATTTAACAAGGAAAGTTATAGTATTTTACATGTGGAGGCCCAAAATCAATGAAATGCATGTCGCATAATTAGGCATGTCTATCCATGCTTTTCTGTAAAATTGCTCAGAAGTGTGCAAGCTCAGAAATGGTGCTTTATGGGATTCTGCTTTGCTTGCGGAGGTTGCAATGTTGCACACTTGCTATAAGGGCCATACAGGGTCTATTAATTCGCCTAATAACCCTCATATTACTCCCTCAGCTTTTATTTTTAAAACCTCCCATTTTTGGCTGGATATGTAATATGTTGTTTACAGGTGCATAATCTGAGCAAAATCACTATTATACTTCAGTTAAAAATCAAGTGGTTTTGATGACTTGAGTACATATTGTTACATACATGAAAGTACACTATTGTTGATGACTCATTTTGGTTTGACAAGTGCCAATTTTGCAACTAGTGGCCATAGATCTGATCAGTCAATGAAGTTGTTAGCCTCATCCTGTTCACTATATTTAAAGGGGGATAAGTTTAAAGGGGCAGTGTGTTTGATAAAAACATTTTCTCCCAGTTATGTCTATTAACCTTTATACTTAAGACACATGCTAAAATGAATGTTAACTTAATCCTTACTAGTCAAGTGTTGTCTTGTAATACAAAGTAAATTGTTATTGATGACTGTACATCTTCGTGAGGAATATGGTAATTCATAAAGATTGCGTAGAGGGACATTGCTTATAAAATTTTAGGGTTAGGTTAGCAATGTTACTGTTGGCCTCAAGGGGGCGATCATGGATTTACACCAAATAAGCCAAAAGTTATTTTCAATTGAAGTTGTCGCTTTAAAGAGACACTGAGAAACAACTTGACAATGCATCCCTGACATAAGAGCAAGTTGGGGAAAGTTCAACTTAAAGAAATGTATCATGAACTTGTTAACGAATTGGTGTTAATAAGGTGCTAATCACTTGTTAAAGAACACTACGGCACTAATCAAGATATTAACCGTATTTAAATGCATAAAAACGACTGGAAGCCACAATCAAGAAATACCCATACCCAACATAAATAACAACTCATTATTTGTCGATTAGTCAGTTAGTCACAATTTACTTGTGTTACGCTACTAATGTCATCTTCTTGAACACAGAAATGTATGCAAGATAAAATATACCAATAATGTGGTCATCATGTCTTAATCCTGACAATAATTTTACAGAACACTGCGTGAATAGCTTTAGTTAGCTAAATTTTGCTGTGACTACATTTTCAGCTATAATTTGTAGATACTTCTGTATTGCGAAACAGGAAATATGTGATTAAATATTTTTTTTCAAAAATACTTTTCAAATAAAATTGAAATGTTATTTTATCTAAGGTGTTTTCTCTAACACATCAGTGTACTGAAATAAAGCTAGCTATGGCTCATATTCTTAATTTTTTTTCTTAAAATAATGGACTGCAAAAGTCGTCTACCATTGGCTGATGAACAGTGGCATGATATGACGTCACCATAAAGTATTTGGCCCTCCCCTTTGCCTCATTTTTCTGACAGCCTATTGGTTGTTTTGAACTTTACCATGTGACTAGCTAGCTTTTTCCAGAACCTTCTATCTCTCTGTGGCCACACCCACTTTTCTTTACTGTGTTTATAGAATGTTTATTATCCCAATTAACTCATTAATTACAGTGAAACGGAATGAAATCACCATGGAAACTTCAACTATATTTGGAAAGTTCTGCAATTTAGTCCACTGCTAACTTCAATCTTATTGGTCATTCTCCCGACATGCTAATTAGGATCAGAACGTCATTTCCTGAACACAAGCGCCATTTTTTCCTTCTGGAGGAGAGTGAAACAGCACAATACATCATTTGTTTTACTTTAATGTAAATCATAATTTCATATCAATTAGGTAACTTTGGCGGCTGCATTTTGTCCTGTGTGGTGCGTGGTTGGCAGTGCATCGTCCAGGTGGATTGCACACTTCCGTGACACCGGGACTGGAGCGCTCGCGGATTGGTAGCAAGACTAGAAAATTGTCGACGCGACAGCCATCCTTTATAACCCGAGACGCCAAAGGTAATTTGATGTATCCCGGTCAGTGAGCATCCACAGCAGATCACCACAAATCTACACTTATTGTAGCCATATTCGGCATTTGCGCAGATCCACTTCCACAAATCAGCCAACCAGGCATGTTTGTATGCAATGAAACCAGTTTAACACAGCGCTAGTTAGCTAGCAGTTTAGCGTCTATGTTTTTATTCCCGCCAACACATAGTTAGATTTCGATTGTCATAATTATTTTTTAGGTTTAATTTTACCTCGTGAACTTGGACGTTTGTATAGGCCATTGTCAAGTTGCATTCTACAGTACATTGCATGGTTAAATTGCAATGTCAATTTATTGCAGCTAGCTAGCTCATATATGCTGGACATCTGTAAATGTTAATGCATGCGGTGTTAGATTTGGCACTGGTACAATAAATAGCTTGAATAGTTCAAGTGATTATGGGTGTGGGTAATGTTATCTGGCTTCATAAATGTTGTTTAAATGATTACAAATTCTCAGTAGGCTATCTGTTTACAAAATTCAGCTAAGACATACACGTTGAGACACTCGCAGAGACCAAATGCTACTGTACGTCGTGGAGAGTATATTTATATAGAAAACGCTTGCTCACAAGTTATCTGTCATAACGAGATGCTCTCTTTTAGGAAGCTAAGGAGCAATGTATCAGGTCCCTGTTGGAAACTTGGAGAACATCCGAAAAACAAGGAGAAAAGTGAAACACATTCTGAGTGATTTTGGACTGGAGGATTGCCAAAATCTTCTTGAAGTATGTTTAGCCATTTTGTTTAAATGGCTTTTATCAGAATATTTGGTATTGGCTTCTTGTAAGCCTAATTATTTGCATACTGCTCTGACTGTACTTTCCCTATCAGTCTTAATTTGTACCGTAGGTAGGCAACTAGATTTCAGGTGTTATCCGAGCAGATAGTTTGGAGGCATCATTGTAATAATAAAACAACATGGTTTGTACATTTTAAATTGACTTTTAACTAACCCATGAAAAAGATTGAATCAAAAAGAACAATTTCATACATAATACGTAACACAATCACAAACTCCCTTATTCGTGCATATACTTCCTAAAATAAATGTGACAGATTTCCTAAAATAAATATATTAAAGCTGGATTTTCTTCTCACTGAGAAAGAGGCATTGGGGTGGTGAAAAATTATTGGGTTAGGGAATATTTTAAGACCTATTGCCTTGTGATCAGAAAGTGGAGTCCTAATGTCGAATATTGTCACCAGGGACACACAACAGTGAATAATCAAAGTTTGTGTCATTTACTTACCATAATTCTTCACTATTTGTTAATGTTCAACGCACCATATTATCACCATCTACCAGGAGCTGCAGAAGGAGAAGGAGAAGAAGAACTCTGATGAAGATTCTGATTATGATGATCAAGCATTCCAGGAGACCGATTGGGTGGACCTTAGTGAGCCATTCCCTGGCAAGAGGAAGAAAAAGGTAATATAGATCCTAAAGGACTAGCATGGTAGTGATTTCACCAAATGAAGCAAGTGTTTGAAATTTAAACAGAATTGTTTAGTTAAACTGATGGATTAATATGATTGTTGTCAGTGGTAATGAATAAAATGTAACTTCACAGGACCAAACTATAATTAAAATTAACAAACCACACAACTAGATACTGTCAATTTCCACTGAAAAAAATATTTAGTCAAAACAGTCCAGATAAAGTTTGGTGTCAGAATTATGTTGAAATCTCCCTCAGTTCTATGTTTTTGTGACCGTGTTGTCTTGATATGACATTGATCTATAATTAGTCTGGGTAGTATTAAACAACAGTTAGGGAAGTGGATTTGCATTTTATAACATTATTACATGGATCTGAGTTATGAATATTATTGTCTTCATTATGAATAGGTACACAGAGGCAGAAAAACACTATCCTTTCTGGGTTTGTGTGTATTATTGTCCACCTGGTAGGGCCCTATCAAATCTACAGAAAGTGTAGTAGGAAGCACAGAATCCAGACTGTTTGCAAGAGAATTCTGTAATATTTTTAAAAAATCAGTCATTTGTATTTCCTGCAACTTTCTGAAAAGGCAACAATATTCCTGTCTGTGTTTGTACAGTTCACACCTGTGTGTGGCAAATGATGCTAATGAAAGCAATTTTCTGGTGCATAATATTCCTAAAAACCTTTCTCAATTAAATGTTGTCTACAGAGTAGCCTATGTTTACCAGGCATAATGATATAAGGTATTTTAGAATTCCAGTTATATAATTTAAAATGTATCACAATGCATTCCTATATATTTCAGTTCATTTTCAATAAATGGGCACACATTTAAAAAAACTTGTTTTTGCTTTGTCATTATCGGATGTTGTTTGACTGCGAAGGCAACTAAACTTCCATAGCCATTGTACCTTGCTAGTAAAATGACAACCTAGAGAAGGAATATATCTAATCTATACCAAATTTAATCTCAAAGTTTCTAGGGTGAATTGGTTATGTGGCTTTTTTTATAGTAAATGGAAAGATTGGGCACATGGGCATGTCAGTCGGTGAGGTGACATTACTTGGGAAAAGAAGGAAGTGAAACTGGGTTAGAGAAGGAGGGGTTGTCCAGACTTTTCAAAGAGTTGCTTTAACTACAATGTACCAGGTGAATAAGACATTTACCTGGACATGATATAATGCCACTCAAAGGGATGACTGTAGCGGATGACTAATAGTGGTCTATGACTACTATGATTTCCTGTTGTTGCTAATTCATTTCAGGTCATTGTTTTACCAAATGTATATGGCGTGTATGTATAAAAGATGTATGTTTGCCTGTTATTGTATGTTAACAATATGTTTTAATCACTTAATAACATTTATTTGATTGTCCTGGCTTGTTACCCCTTTCCTCATCTTACCTAGTCATTAAACAGAGACAGTGTTGAATATCTTAAAGATGTGTGGTGGATTTCGGTGAATACACTAGGCAGTATGTCTTAAAGTTAAAGAAGGCAAAGGGGTCTTCAACATTCTGATGTTTTTGATGTATTTCTACTACCTTTCTGTTTGATGTTTTCCATCAGATTGACAAGAAATCAAAGCTGTGTTTTTGGATCCTAGAATATGTGAGCAAGAGTTTACATGTGTATATGTGTGCATTCATTTGTCAGTCTCATCTTTTATTTGACAGAATTTTATATGGCCCTGTGGACTTAGTGCTCATCTGGCTATTCATATGGAAATGCCCATACACGTTAAGGCTTTTTTACATTATGATACGTTTTCCGAAACTTATTGAAGAAGACGAGATGCTAGATTTTTTTAGTGAACTTGCAGATATTGATAGGTCGAGACGTCACCTTCCAAGGTAGCATGCACCACATTTTCGATCAAGCCCACCCGGAAGTTTGCAAGTGTGAGGACAATTGTCGGAACTGTAACAAGTTTCTGTGCAGTGCGCCTGCATATTGCTCGAATTTTTTTTTTTTTTTTTTTCCTCGATGGACGCTCACAGAACTGTGTGGTACGTCTCAAACATGCCCGTGTAAATTCAAACTCAATGCAAATGATTATGCAACCTAAAATAAGTCTCTCGCCTTTTATTCTCTCTCTCATAATGTAAATAAGCCCTTAGTCCTTACAGAAATGGAACCTTATCCCCGTAGAGCTGTATGGTCCGAAGTAGCAAACTACATAAGGGTACAGTGTTTCTGACAACATAATAAGGATAATTCCTTAGAGGGACGTGAGTGATCCATATTTTAAAGCCTTTTTGTAACCACCTTATCTGTGCGTTTCCTCTCACAGTGGCCGTACCGGACACGCCTGTTATGCTGCACCCTCTGCAAGTACTCCACCCGCAACTGGTACTCCTACAAGAGTCATCTGCAGCGCAACCACGAGTATGAGAGGAACATGTGTTCCTTGGTGCCCTGCCAGATTTGTCCTTTTGTCGCCCACCCCAGAGTTCTTAAGAAGCACCTTCTGTTCTTCCACGGCTCGCCGAAGGTGGACCAAGACCCGGCGCCTTTAAATTCAACCGCCAAGAAAGTGGAGCGGTTTAAGTGTCGCAAATGTCGATACGTGGACTCAAACCTGTTCTCCATGAAGAAGCACGTCCTTTTAAACCACTTAGAGAAGCTGTGGCACCACTTCTCGGGCCGGAGGCCAGACGCTAAGTTTCCCCACTCAGCCTCCAGGCAGTTTTGTAAGGTGTGTAAGATGGCCATAGATAACACAGAACACATGTTGCACCATATCCTGGCCTCGCCCGCTCACCAGTGGGCTTGCGCTCAGATCCGGACCTGGATCATGGAGAACACTCAGTATGCCAAGTCCTTAAACTACCAAACACTAGCCCCTAAAAACCAGCTGCCCCCGGGGTACAGCCCTGAGCAGCTGGCGGGGAATCCTCTCTCCGTGCAGCAGCCCAACGGCGGCACGGCTTTCTCCGTGATGCAGGGACCTGCGCCCAACAGCTCCACCTTTGTCTGCTCACCAGGACCCAACCAGAACCTTCTCCCCCCTCAGGCGTCGGCTCTGGTCCAGCTGGCCAGCGCAGAGGCGAAGGGCCTTCTCCAGCCCGGCGCCGCTGTCACTCTCCAGAGTGCCCTGCAACAAGGGGCAATTTCTGCCAACATGCCCATCGGCCAGACCATGGTCAGAATGCCCTCTGGCGCGCTACACGGTGCTCATCACAACCAGGTGCCTCTCAACATAGGGGTCCCTGGCCAGCAGCAGCCCCAGCAGGTCTTCCTGCCTCCGGGGGTGCAGGTCAGCATCCCAGGGATGCACCAGCCCTTCATGGTGGCTCAGCGTCTTCCCCTGAACCAGAGTGCCCACCAGGGTGGCATGCTCCAGAGCGGCCCACAGGGCACTATGCTAACATCCCAGTCCCTTCTCAGCCACCTCGTCCCCACGGGAAACAAGGTCAACGGCATGCCCACGTACACCTTCGCCTCCCCAGTGGGCATGCCCAGTCAGGCGGGCAACGTCCAGCTGATTGGCAAGGGCTCGTTACCCAGCTCTCAAAACGCCGCTCCGCCACCGCCTCCGCCCGTCAAGCCAGCGGGGAACCCCGCGCTTAACTCCAAAGCCAAGAAGTGGATCACCTGTCCCATCTGTAATGAGCTGCTCCCCTCCAACGTCTACGAGGCCCACCAGCAGGCTGCTCACAAGGCCCCGCCCAGGATGGCGAGGCAGCAGGGCCTGGCAGCGCGCGCTCCCTTCCTCAGGAAGATGCCGGACAAGACGGTCAAGTGTCTGATGTGTAAGATCCTGCTCTCGGAGAAGGGTCTCTTTGAGCATCTGCTGCATGGGCTCAACTGCCTCTACTGTCCCGGGATGTTTTACTCCATCCAGCAGCTGGTCGAACACACCAACACCCAACACAGTCCGACACAAAAAGCCAACTGTGACTTCATGAGGCGGGAGTATAGACTGTACACAGACGACAGCGGGAACCTTCTGTTCCCCTACTTTGACATCAATACCACAGCCCCCAAAGAGATAATGGGAGAGGCCGAGCTGAAACTGGCCCTGGTCACCAACTCCCTGGACCTGATCTTCTTAAAGATGCAGCCTGGCAGTAAACAGGAAGTGTGTCGGAATCCAAGTAAGACGTCACGCACAGACTGCCCTTTCTGCGAAGAGAAGTGTGTCACGGTAGAGAACTACCACAACCATCTCAGCACGAAGCACTGCATAGCGCCCACAGTGCATGCCATCCTTAAGACCGCAGCATTTAAATGCATCTACTGCAATGGCGTCTACACGGGCAAGACGACGCAAAGGGCTATAGTCATCCATCTACAGCGCTGCCGTCGTGCTCCCAAGACCCCGAAAGACGCGGAAAGACTCCAGCCTGTCCCCACCAATGGACACAAGCAGCAGCAGCAGAAAGTCATGGCCCTTAACCAGATGATTCAGGGGCCAGGTCTGTACTCTGCCCATCCCCCTCCTGCTCCCACGTCAGTGCCTGCCTCTGTTCCCACCCCTGTCCCCCAGCCCTCTGAGTCCCACGCTGAGCTGCAGAGCAAGCTGAGGCTGGAGGCTGCTTTCAAGGAGGCCATGGAGGCCAACAAGAAAGAGAGAGAGGCCCGGGCAGCCTTCCGTAAGCAACGAGATCGGGAGAAACGAGAGCAGGCAGCCCTAGCCCAGGCAGCCCTTGCCCAGGCGGCCCAGGCTGCTGCCCAGGCCGCCGCCCAGACTGCTGCCCAGACTATTCAGCTGGCGCTGGACCCGAGCGGGATGGAAAAACGCCCGCCTGATGAGCGTAAAGACTTCCTCACCAGATACTTCCATGCCAAGCCGTATCCAACCAAAACTGAGTCTGAGGAGCTCTCCAAGAGGCTTTGGCTGACCCGGACTGAGGTTTCCACACTGTTTGGGATGAAGCGCCTCAAGTGTATGAAGGCAATACAAAAGAACAGCCCTACCATCCTCATGGGCTTCAACATGACTGAGCTGAATAAACTAAAGCACAACCTCCTCATCCCAGATGTGGAGCCTGTAGAAACCGAGAAGGTAGCTGACCAGGAATTGGAAGCAGAGGAACCAGAACAGACAAATTCTCCAGAACAGGAACCAGAAATAGCTGTTCCAGAAGAGAAACCTTCAGAACTAGAGAAAGTGGATGTTTCTGAAAATGAACGTTTAGAACCAGAACCAATGGCTATCTGACTTGTCACCTCGGAGTGCATGTACAGTATATGTTGACATCCTTGCACTTTAGAAACATAGCTTTTTCTTTTGTAATAAGTTTGGGGGGGTACTCACCACACTTTATGGTATTGGCATCATTGCAGAAACAATTTTATTTTCGTAAACAGTAGATGGCACTGACTGAATAATTGGCAACCCGGCACCAGTGTATGGCAGTGTATAAATGCTTCTTGTAAACATTTTGCTAGCTTGCTGAACCTTTTTATTTCCAGGTTATTATTGGTTATTCTGATACTTTTCTGTTTTGTTGGGCAGGAAAGTATTAATAAAGGGAGTTTTTGGAGAGGGAGCAGTGGGCTGCTTTAAAACCAATGCTGCAATGGTACATGTGAGCTAGCGACAGCAGCTTAGGGCGCTGGAACGTCCTAGGACAACCACAAACTGTCTTCAGTTAGCACTTTAGGTTGTGTATGTGATAGGAAGTTAAATTGGGCTTTCTGGGGTCTCATTCAGTACTGGGTTCTTTCTATGATAACCAATGACCAAATTAAGCGTTTAAAGAAAAGAGCGTCCTTCCTGCAATCTAACTTTATTTTGCTGCCTATGGGCCCCTCTGTGTGCACGACATCATGAAACCTTCAAATGATTGTGTTCTGGAAAGCAATGTAAATAAAATAAAAACCGTATCACTGTTAAAGGTTGTGGGTCTTCAAAAAACACAACCCCCAAAACACAGTAAAAGCACCCTGTAATTGTTGGATAAGAAGCACTGAACCAATGGTGACTGCTGAAACAGCTGTTGGTAGAGGATACCCAAACATTGAAATGGATGTGTTTTGTAGAAAGATACAGTGAGCTTATTGAAGGCTATAAGAAGCCATTTTTGGCCGGAGGCTGTGCAACCAAGTACCAGCTCTGTCCACAATTTTGGCCATGCAATTATTTTTCATTCATTATCTT